>PITA01004357.1:0-124706 GCA_004023965.1 Spilogale gracilis
AGGGTAATCTAGGGAGGGAAATGAAACAACAGAGACTTTGAACACAGAAACAAACTGAGGGACTTGGAGGGAGGGGGGTGGAGGGATGGGAGAGCCTGGTGGTGGGTACTGGGGACACCTAAAGCGGGGAGCACTGGGTGTGGGGAATGGGGAATGAATCTTGAAACACTGGAAAAAAAATTTAGTAACAATAAAAAAACAAAAACAAAAACAAAACAAAACAAAACAAAAAAACAAAAAACAACAACAACAAAAAAAAGAAATCCTAGCCTTAGCAATCAGACAACAAAAAAAAAATAAAAGACATCTGAATTGACATAGAAGTCAAACTTTCACTCTTCATAGATGACAAACTCTCATTCTTCCATTCTATGTGGAAAACCGAAAAGACTCCACCCTAAAATTGCTAGAACTTTTATAGGAATTCAACAACGTGGCAGGATATAAAACCAATACACAGAAATCAGTTGCATTTTTATATACTAACAATGAAACAGAAGAAAGAGAAATAAAGTCAGTTTCACTTACGATTACACCCAAAATAAGATACCTAGGAATAAACCTAACCAAAATGACATAGGATCTGTATTCAGAAACTATAGAATACTCATGAAAGAAACTGAGGAAGACACAAAGAAATGGAAAAACATCCATGCTCAAGGATTGGAGGAAAAAATCATTACAATGTCTATGCTACCCATAGCAATCTCTATATTCAATGCAATCCTTATCAAAATACCATCAACTTTTTTCACAGAGGTGGAAGAAATAATCCTAAAATTTGTATGGTACCAGAAAAGACCCCAAATAGCCAAAAGAATATTGAAAAAGGTAATCAATGCTGGTAACATCACAATTCTGGACTTAAGCTCTACTAGAGAGCTATAATCATCAAGACAGTATGGTACTGGCACAAAAACAGATATATAGATCATGGAGCAGAATAGAGAACCCAAAAAGGGACCCTCAACTCTATGCTCAACTAATCTTTGACAAAGCAGGAAAGACAAACGAATAGTAAAAAGACATTCTTTTCAACAAACGGTGTTGGGAAAATTGGGACAGTCACATGCAGAAGAATGAAACTGGATCACTTTCTTACATCACACACAAAAATAAATTCAAACTGGAAGAAAGACCTAAATATGAGACAGGAATCCATCAGAATCCTAGAGAAGAACACAGGCAGCAACTTCTGTGACCTAGGCCACAACAACTTTTTTCTAGACAGGTCCCCAAAGGGGAGGCGAACAAAGGCAAAAATGAACTATTGGGACTTCATCAAGATAAAAAGCTTTTGCACAGCAAAGGAAACAAAACCAACAGAATGGGAGAAGATACTTGCAAATGTCTTATCAGATAAAGGGCTAGTATCCAAAATCTATAAAGAACTTCCGAAACTCAACACCCAAAGAACAACTAATCCAATCAAGAAATGGGCAGAAGACATGAACAAATATTTCTCCAAAGACATACAAATGGCCAACAGATGCATGAAAAAAATGCTCCACATCACTTGGCTTCAGGGAAATACAAATCAAAACCACAATGAGATACCACCTCACACTAGTCAAAAGGTTAAAATTAACAAGTCAGGAAACAACCGATGTTGATGGGGATGTGGAGAAAGGGGAACCCTCTGACACTGTGGGAATGCAAACTGGCACAGTCACTGAAAAAAGTACGGAGGTTCCTCAAAAAGTTGAAAATGGAACTACCCTACAACCCAGCAATTGCACTATTAGGTATTTACCCCAAAGATATAAATGTAGTGATCTGAAGGGGCACCTGCACCCCATGTTTATAACAGTAATGTCCTCAATAGCCAAACTATGGAAAGAACCCAAATGTCCAGAGGAGGTGTATATAGGAATGGAAGGCTACTCAGCCATCAAAAAAATAGTATCTTGCCATTTGCAACACCGTGGATAGAACTAGAAGGTATTATTCTAACTAAGTCAATCAGAGAAAGACAACGTATGATCTCACTCATATGTGGAATTTAAGAAACTAAACAGAGGATCATGGGGGAAGGGAGGGAAAAATAAAACAAGACAAAATCAGAGAGGGAAACAAACCATAAGAGACTCTTAACCATAGGAAACAAACAGCCTTGCTGAAGGGGAGATGAGTGGGTGGATGGTGTAACTAAGTGATAGTAATTAAGGAGGGCACGTGATGAAATGAGCACTGTGGGGATGCTTGGGTGGCTCAGTTGTTAAGCATCTGCCTTTGGCTCAGGTTATGATCCTGGAGTCCTGGGACTGCTTGGTGGGGAAGCCTGCTTCTCCCTCTCTCACCCCCCCTGCTTGTGTTCCCTCTCTAGCTGTGTTTCACTCTGTCAAATAAATAAAAATCTTAAAAAAAAAAAAAAAGACTGATGGATCACTGAACTCTACCTCTGAAACTAATAATACACTATATGTTAATTAACTGAAGTTAAATTTAAAAATATAATAAAAAAATAAACTACTTTTGGGGTTAAATATATGAAAGCCTATATTGATGACAATAATAACACAAAAGAGAAATAAGAAAATCAATATATATTCTGGCAATACTGATAGATGCCTAACAGCTGATATAACAGTAACAGATGTATTCTGGAAATACAACAGTGGTTAGTGACACTGAATCCTGTGTAGTCAAAAATCCATGAATGAATCTGACTCCCAAAAAATTTAACTATTAATAGCTTACCGTTGACCAGAAGCCTTACAAATAATATACACAGTCGATTAATACATATTATATTCTTATAATAAAGTAAGTTAAAGAAAAGGTTTTTAAGAAAATTACTCAGAAGAAAAAATACATTTATAGTATCATACTGTATTTACTGCAAAAAATTGTATCTATGTGGACCCATGCAGTTCAAACTTTTATTTGGGGTCAATATACTTAGGATTACAAGCAAATATCTTCCACAATTTTATAACCCCATTTTTCAGAACAAAATAATTTTTAATGCTTTCAAATATTTATACATACATATTTACTCTGGCTGTTAAGTCTTCTTCAAGAAGGTCTAATTTATCCTCCTCCATATTGCTAACTTTTACTTGTTTCACTACTTCCAAAAGCAATGAATCACTGGAAGGCTGTGAATGTTGGATACCTGTTTAAATAAATACAAAATATCTATTGAACACAGTAAAAAAAAAATCTTATAGTCCTTCTATAATTTCTGACTGTTAATTACATAATACTAATAATGTGTATTTTAAGCAAAGGAGAAGGGTAGGGGAATTGAGTGAAGGGAACCAAAACATATAAACTTTCAGTTGTAAGATAATAAAGTATTGGGGATATAATGTGCATGATAACTTGTTAACAATGCTATATGGAATATCTGAAAGTTGCTAAGAGAGTAGATCCTAAAAGTTCTCATCATAAGGAAAAAAATTTTTTAATTATATGATGTGCTGGATGTTAACTGTACATTGCTAAGAGAGTAGATCCTAAAAGTTCTCATCATAAGGAAAAAAAATTTGTGACTATATGATGTGTCGGATGTTAACTGTACATATGATGTGTTGGATGTTAACTATACATTGCTCTGGTTATAAAACAAAGATCAAAAGGATTGTTAAGAATTCTAAATATATCTAACATTAGTCTCAGTCATGGTAAGCATAAGACTAAGGGAAAAGAACCATTGTTTCAATATACCACAATGGGTATAAAAGATAGGGCATTACACCTAAACTACAGTATAATTTTAGGATTATAAATTATGTTAATGTTTTTCTTTGAAAAATTACAATTAATTCATATACGATGTCATCTTAGATTTAGGCTAAAGGTAACAGAATTTGACACATACAACCACTTAAGTATCAACTAATTTCTGTACAACAAAGCTTTGTAAATAGTATCTTAATATTTTGAAAATGAAATAATTATAAAATGTCACCCTTCATTCATGAGTAAGCAATTATGAAACAATAAAAGCAATAACCAACGCACCGATACTCTACCGTCAACAAATAATTAAACAGGCATTAGAACTCACCTAGATTATCTCTCAATGCACTAGCGTCTTCATGAGTTTTGAAGTTATAATTTGGCACCAATTTAAGTCTCATACGGGAATAATTTTCTACATTAGCTAGTTTCCAGTGAATTGGATTTTGTTTCCTATGAATATTCATAAGTAAACAAGTAAAATTACTTAGCTTGAAGTTACAAAGATTGGTTGATTGAAATGGAATAAGAAAAGTATCAGGAATTTTACATTTGCTTAGCAACATTTTATAAAAACATTCACATTCATTATCTCATTTGATCCAAACAACCCTGAAAGAAAACCAGTGTGGATATGAATAGCTGCAGTTTATACATAAAGAACCTAAGACAGCTAAGTTATTTGCCTAAGATGCCAAGTTGTTTACAGGTATCATAAATAAGAATTAAACATAAATCTTCACACTTATAGCTTGGTATCTTTTACTCCTTAACTGTTCAATGGAAGTTCTTAACTAGCTATACAATGAATTTATTCTAATACAGTGTTCAAAATAAAATAATTTTACTACAAATAAAGAGAATATAATTGATCTAAATATAAGAGCTAAATCTCTTAGAAGAAAAGACAGGAGTAAATCTTTGTGACCTGGATTTGGAAATGGTTTTTTAGATATTACATCAAAAACATAAATAAAAAAGAAAAAAGATAAACTGGACTTTGAAATTAAAAAATTTTTGTATACCAAAGGCAACTATCAAGAAAGTGAAAAGATAACCTACATATTTACAAATCATGTATCTAGTAAAGGTCTATTATTGAGAAAAAGAACTCTTATAACTCATCCATAAAATGTCAAATAATCTCATTTAAAAATGGGCAAAGAACTTTAATAGACACTTCTTCAAAAAGATACAAAGGCTAACAAGTAAATGAAAAGATACTCAACATCTCTAGTCATTAGGAAATATAAATCAAAATTATAAGACACCACTTCACATCCAAAAAGATGGTCATAATAAAAAAACTGGAAAAATTTTACAAGTACTGGTAAGGTTGTGGAGAAACTAGAACCCACAAACAATGCTAAAGGGAATGTTAAACGATGCAGTTGCTGCAGACAACTGGCAACTCCTCAATAAGTTAGACACTGGATTAGCACATGACCTAGCAATTTTGCTTGCAGGTGTATACTTGAAAAAATTCAAAAACAGATGTTGAGAGGTGCCTGGGTGGCTCAGGTCATGATCTTGGAGTCCTGGACCCGCACCAGGCTCCTGACTTGGGGTGGAGCCTGCTTCTCCCTCTGCCCCTCAACCCACTCATGCTCTTTCTCTCAAATAAGTAAAATCTTAAAAAAAAATTTAAAAAATATTGAAACAAATACTTGTTCACAAATGTTCATAGCAGTACTATTTATAATAGCTATAAGGAAAACAACCCAAATGTCTACCATCTGGTGAATGATCAGACAAAATGTGGTATAGCCACACAATGGAATATTATGTGGTCATTAAAAAAGAAGTACTGAGGGGCGCCTGGGTGGCTCAGAGGGTAAAGCCTCTGCCTTAGGCTCAGGTCATGATCTCGGGGTCCTGGGATTGAGTCCCACATTGGGCTCTCTCCTAGGCGGGGATCCTGCTTCCCCCTCTTTCTCTGCCTGCCTTCTCTGCCTATTTGTGATCTCTCTCTCTGTCAAATAAATAAGTAAAATATTAAAAAAAAAAAGTATGGATACATGCTACCATATAATGAAAACATAGTGCTAAGGGAAAGGGTTAAGGCCACATATTGTATGACTCCATTTATATAAAATATCAAGAACAGGCAAATTCACAGAGACAGAAATGGATTGGTGCTTGCCAGGAGCTGGGTAAAGGAATAGAGAATGATTGCCTAACAGATCTAGGTATTCTTTTTGCAGTAATGAAAATGTTCTGAAGCTAGAGAGTGGTAATGATTGCACATTATGAATGTACTTAATGTCACTAAACTGTATATTTTTAAAAGGCTAAAATGGTAAAGTTTATATAATGTGTATTTTACCATAATAAATAGGACAATATATATATTACATTATTATATATATAATTCAGCAAAACATATGACTTGGGATCAAGAAAACTGTAAAATACTGAAACATATAACATCACTAACTCTAGCTCCAAGAGGCAGTATCAGGAAGACAGATTCAAGACTTAAATTCTACATCACAGGGTAAAAGGAAGGGAAGTAACTCAATGGTGAAAAACATATACAGAAAGCTCTAAACATCCCAGACCTGTAATTCACAAAAAGACAACCAAATTAATTAAAAGCAATTTTTCATAAGTTGAATGTTTTAAAAACTGGACTGGAGAGGTCACTTGCTCAAAAAGTTTTAGGCAGGAGTTCTAAAGAAGAAAGGGTATTTGACAAATAACACCCTCCTACCTTTCAGCCCAAGGTCCCCTTTCAGATGTAAGATAGAGATGTATTGCCTTCCAGCGTCTCAGAGTGATTAACTGTTGACTACTAAGTTGTTTAAGTGTATTATTATACCTCAAGTTCTCTTGGCGTGCTTTTCTATTAAATGGTTCCACAAAAAACTCCTGAAACAGCAAGAAATAAGAGTATTAAATCATTTATTTAAACAATTTTAAATATCTGACCCCAAAAAATCACGCAGTAAAGAAGCTGGTAACAAATAATATTTTCTTGTTCCATTAGAATAACTTTCTATATGATTCTAACTACAATCTATCTGTATTTTGTAAAACTTAAAATATTAAACAATAAACGTGAAGAACTTCAAAAATGTAATGTACCTCGATACAGGATTTTGAAACTCAAAATTATTAACCTCATATAGTCAAATAAAATGATCTTCCTTTAGGATCCTCTGGTTTTTAAGGCAATGGAATGAGACTCATGCTTAAAACAAAGCAGAAGGAAGAGTAACCACACCCATACTACTACTGGGGACCTAAAGGCAATGCCAAAGAGAAAAGAAATCTACAGGACAAATCTCTCACAATGAAAAACTTCATCATTTGGACTGCTACTCTCTGAATAACATTCCAGTTACTAGCAAATAAATCCACATACTTATTCCAGTTTTCAGGATAAAAGCAGACTCTGATAATAGGTTCTAGCAAGATATAACTCTAAGCCCTGAAATTAAAGTTTTACAGTTTTCAAAAAGACAAGTGATAAGACTGACTTATCTGATTCACACTGGTATTCATCTATCAGGAACTAAATTAACAGTATTAATTTGTTTCAAAAACTCAATACCGAATTACACTGAGAACAGATAAAGACATGGATTTAAAAGATACCTTTTATTTATTTTTATTATTTTTTTAAATTATGTTAGTCACCATACAGATCATTTGTTTTTGATGTAAAGTTCCATGATTCATTGTTTGCATGTAACATATCTTATAGAGAGGTAGTACAGCAGAGCATGATTAAGAACATAATTTTGGGGGCTCAACTGGTTAAGTGCCTGCCTTCAAGGGCTTAGGTCATAATCTTAATCTTAGGGCGCTGAGATTAGCCCAGGAATGGGCTGAGTGGGGAGTCTGAATCTCCTTTTCCCTCTGCCCCAGCCTCAGCTTGTGTGTGCATGTTCTTTCTCTCAAATAAATAAATAAAATCTTAAAAAAAAAAAAAAAAGAATATAACTCTGGAATTAGACGTGGGTACAAATCTTAGCTATTTAATATTCTAAGGCCCAGTATCCTCATTTCTAAGATGACATTGACAATAATCGTCATTAAAAAATATTAAGATTTAAAGTGCTTAATACAGTGCCAGAAAAGTAGTGAGCTCTCAGTAAAATGTAGCTGTTATTACTATAATTGTTACTATAATTATTACTAGAACTCTGGGAAATCAGTGATTTGGGATTATCAAATATTTAACATAGATCATTGCTAAGAAAACTAAGTAAGTCATGGGGCGCCTGGGTGGCTCAGTTGATTAAGCCACTGCCTTCAGCTCAGGTCATGATCCCAGAGACCCGGGATCAAGTCCCACATCAGGCTCCCTGCTCAACGGGAAGGCTGCTTCTCCCTCTCTCACTCCCCCTGCTTGTCTTCCCTCTCTGGCTGTGTTTCTCTCTGTCAAGATAAATAAAATCTTTAAAAAAAAAAAAAGAAAAGAAAAGAAAACTAAAGTCGTCATGACAGTTCCATAATAACTAAACATCAATTTCATGGTTGGTGAAGTTCAAGCAAAAAGAATAATTTAAGGTTAGGTTTCCCTAGAAAACCTAAGGGTAAAGTTGCAGAGAAAGTATTGACTGGAATAGAAACTGACAGAACTATGAGGGCAATATAACAGTTTTGGGTTGTTTTTTTCTAAGATTTTATTTGTCAGTGAGAGAGAGTGAGAGAGCGTGAGCGAGCACAAACAGGGAAAGCAGCAGGCTCCCCACTGAGCAAGGAGCCAGAAGCAGGAATCGATCCCAGGACCCTGGGATCATGACCCGAGCCAAAGGTAGATGCTTAACTGACTGAGTCACCACAGTACATTTCAAGAAAAGGAGTAGCAAATGAAAACTGCCATTTTGGTTTTACCAAATATATACATAAAAATCAAGAAAGATACATACCAAAATGTTAATAGTGGTGGGTTACAAAAGTTTTTTTATACCATTGTATGGAATAAACGTATTTTTATTTGGTCATCTTTGTTTCATGTTTGTTTTTATATCCTGTACATATTTTCTTAGATTAGGAGTATTTTACTCTTTTTAGAGCTATTATAACAGTACTTTTTCAAAATGTTTCCAATTGTTCATTTTTAGTATATAGAAATTATTAAATTTTGTGTATTGATCTTGTGTCCTGCAATGTTGCTAAAACTCATTAATCACAAGAGATTTTTGGTAAATTCATTCAGATTATCTATATAATATTATCTGCAAATAGTTTTAGTTCTTCCTTCTCAAGGTAAGTAACTTATTTTCTTTTTCTATTCTTTTTTAAAAAATTTCTATTTGAGGGGCGCCTGGATAGCTCAGTCATTAAGCATCTGCCTTTGGCTCAGGTCATGATCCCGGGGTCCCGGGTTGAGCCCTGCATCGGGCTCCCTGCTTGGCGGGAAGCCTGTTTCTCCCTCTCTCACTCCCCTTGCTTGGTTCCCTCTTTAGCTGCGTTTCTCTCTGTCAAATAAATAAAATCTTTTTTAAAAATTTCTATTTGAGAGACAGAACGCACGGTACAAGCACAGTTGAAGGGCAAAGGGAGAGGGAGAGGAGAATCTCAAGCAGACTCTGACATCGGGCTCAATCCCACGACCCCTGAGATCATGACCTGAGCAGAATGTCAGATGCTTAATAGACTAAGCCACCCAGGTGCTCCTTTTTCTATTCTTAATGCACTTGGCAAGGCTTACAGTATAAAAGTGACTATTGGTGAGAGTGGACATTCTCATCTAGTTCTCTTCTTACAAGAAAAGCACTCAGTTTTTCTACCTTTCTCCCCCTATTTATTTATTTATTTATTTATTTATTTGAGAGAGAGAGAGAAGGGGGGGAGGATCAGAGGGAGAAAGAATCTTAAGCAGACTCAGTGCTCAGTGCTGAGTCTGACATGGGGCTTGATCCCACAACCCTGAGATCATGACTTGAGTGAAAACCAAGAGTCAGACACTTACCTGACTGTACTACCCAGGTGCCCCCAGTTTTCCATCTTTAAATATGAAGCTGGTTGTAGGATTTTTGTAGAGATTCTTTTCTATTTCTAGTTGGCTAAGAGCTTTGATCATAAAATGTATGGTAAATTTTGTCAAATGCCTTTTCTATATCCATGGATATGATCATTAGTTTCATTTTAACCAATATGAATTTGGTCAACTACCATTATATTGATTATCAAATGTTGAAGCAATTTTGCATTCCCAAGATAAACCACTTGGTGTAATATATTATTTTTTTATATATTGCTGGATCTAGTTTGCATCTATGTTCCTAAAAAAAATCGTAGTTTTTTACATATTGCTGGACCTGTAGTTTAATTGTAGTTTTGTTGTACTACTTTTGTGATTTTTAACCAGTTTAATAAATATACAGTGTTATAGGCGTATTCTTGTACGATTTTTGTATGGTTTCAATAAGAGGATAATATTGCCTTCATATAATGAGTTGGGAAGTGATTCCACTTTTCTATTTTCTGAAGAGATTATGAGGAATTCATGCTATTTCTCCATTAAATGTTCAATAGAATTCACCAGTGAAACCATGTAAGCCTGGAGTTTTCCCTTTTGGAAGGTACTTATTTATTTTAAATATTTTATCTATTTATTTATTTATCTATCTATTTATTTATTTATTTATTGGAGAGAGAGAGAGGAAAGCACAAGCAGAAGCAGAGTGAGAGAGAGAGGTAGACTCCTCGCTGAGCAGGAAGGCTGATGTGGGACTAGATCCCAGCACCCTGGGATCATAACCTGTGATGAAAGCAGATGCCCAGGCACCCCAGAAGCTTTCTAAAATATGAATTCAATTTCTTTAACAGATAAGATTATCCAGTTTATCAATTTATCATTGAATTAGTTTTATTTTTTATTTTTATTTTTTTAAGATTTTATTTATTTGACGGAGAGAAACACAGCCAGAGACGGAACACAAGCAGAGGGACTGAGAGAGGGAGAAGCAGGCTTCTCACCGAGCAGGGATTGATGTGGGACTCAATCCTGGGCCTCCGGGATCATGACCTGAGCCGAAGGCAGCCACTTAACCAACTGAGCCACCCAGGCGCCCCTCATTGAATTAGTTTTAGAAAGTTACATGTGTCAAGAAATTAATCCTTAAGTCATCTTATTTATGTGAATAGACTGGTTTGTGGCAGTCTTACTATCATGCTGAGTCTGTGGAGTCAGCCGTGGTATCTCTCCCCCCTTTTACCCCTTCCCCACGCCCCCTTCATTCCACGTAATGGTAATTTTCCACTTTCTTTTTTGCTTTGTCAGTCTGGCTAGAAGTTTATCAATTTTATTGATATTTTTCAAAAATATTTATTTATTTTAGTATTTATTCGCAAGAGTGAGTGAGGTGCAGAGGGAGAGGGAGAGTCCCAAGGAGACTACACACTGAGCACAGAGCCTAACTTGGGGCTCAACCTTACAACCCTCGAGATCACGACCTGAGTTGAAACCAAGAATCAGATGCATAACCAACTGTGCCACCCAGGCACCCCAATTTTATTGACATTTTAAAGAACTACATTTTAGTTTTATTAATTTTCTCTATTATTTTCTTGCTTTCAATTTCATTGACTTCTCTTATTTTTGTTAGTTTCTTATTTGGAAACTATTTTAGATTAGTTTTCTTTCTCTAGTTTAAGAAAGAAACTTAAATTATTGATTTGAGGTCCTTATTCTTTTCTAAAGCAAGAATATAGAGTTATAAATATTCTCTAAGCACTGATACACACCTAGCCTCCTTAGACATATGTACTATCAGCTTAACAGACTTTTTACATATCAACTATGCGTAGGACATGTTGACATTAACTTTTTAATTGTTACTGATTAGTCTTTTTCTTTCACTTCTGAAATAATTTTAAGATTTTATTTATTTACCAGAGAGAGAGATCACAAGCAGGAGGACAGGGCAGAGGGAGAAGCAGACTCCCTGTTGAGCAGGGAGCCGGACCTGGTACTTGATCCATCATGATGAGAGCTGAAGGCAAATGCTTAACGGACTGAGCCACCCACCACCCTCAATTCTGAAATAATTTTCAAACAACAGAAAATACAATTGGTTTTCAGAGTTCAGACTTGTTTACTCTTATCTGAATAGTAAATGCTTGAAATCAACATAAAAAAAACTAGACATGAAAAACATTTAATAATTTGTACCTGAAACTTAAGCTTGCTTTCTCCTCCTTCCCGGTCTCGTTTATGCATATTCACCATTAAGGCTTCATAACAATTCTTCCAATAAAGCGCCATGTCCTCATGACCCTCATAAAATGTATGGGTTTCATACTGCTTCATGTAAGGCACGATCTTATAAATATATAATACACACAGGAAATTTAACACAAACTTCTATAAAAATAACAACTTAGAAAAATTTCACTCAAAATAGATTAAAACTTACATATTTTTCGATGTAAACTTGCCATTCATTAGAATTGCAATATTCTTGAAAATCTTCAAAAAATGAAGAGCTACCATTGGTAAAAGGTAAAGAAGGCAGGTGCAAGTTCATGAAGAGAAGCTCATAGATTTTGGAAACCAGGGTACGAACCAGGGGAATCAGAAATGAGTAGATTTCAGTCTGTTCCTTAATTGACTGACTTAGAACATGTTCCAGCTTCCCTAAAATGTAACATGCTTCATCCTGATTTTCAATCACTTTGGTTTGAAGAAGGGTATTTAGCTTAGCTGATGCCATTGCACAAACCTGAGGAAACCGTATAGGTGAGAAAGAACAGAATAAAGCAGACATTTAGTAAAAGTTCTCTGGCTCTCCCTTAAGTTTTGGGGGTTTTTAATCACAATTACAAAAGCAAAATATACAGAAAAGGTGGAGGGGATAATTAGTCACCCCAACACCCATTCTACTCCTTTTTATAGTCTGTAAGGATAGGTGAATGATTCTATCTCTGGTTGCAATAACAGGTCCTAAAAGATACAAGCCGAACAGACTAGCTAACCACTTTCCACAGTGAGTGGTTCAGGTAACTAATCTTTCAGTCAACTCATGTCACTGCTTTTGTCACAGGGATTCATTTGGGGATGGCATTAACAGTTCAAGTTCAGAACTTTTACATAATTGTCAAACACTGTGAAGGGTTTCAAATTTTGCCTTACCTCCAAGCTAACAAGTTAGTCTGCCAGTTTCATAGATGCTGGCAGAAGACATGAGACTCCTGGTTCAGAGACAAAGACCTATAGCAATCCCAACATCCAGAATATCAGTGTTTAACCTGGTTCCCTGAACTGTTATTACCATGGTGAGAGGTGACTAGGACTAGATGATGCATGCACACCCAGTGGCTGCAGTACAGGGGAGGAACCCCAAATATAAGGAACCTAAATCTTCTATACCACGCAGTAAATTAGACTGAACTTTGCCTTGGAGGGAGACACTATCTTTATTATACTGGGCAGTAAACAAACCTGCCTTTTGCTCTGGAGGGAGACTGTCTTCCAAAGTTACTGACCATACCTGCATCCTCAAAAAGATAGTTCAAAACAAAGACATCTAATGTCTCTATTTATAAGATACAGAGAAACAAAAGAGATCCACGAAGAACTGTCCACCAACAGTAATGGTAGGAAGAAGCACTCTCTTTTTTTTTGAATATTCTATTTATTTATTTGAGAGAGAAGTATAAGCAGGGAGAGGGGCAGGGCAAAGGAAGAGAGAAAAGCAGACTCCCCACTGAGCAGGGGCTCCGTTCTAGGACTCTGAGATCATGACCTAAGCCAAAGGCAGACATAAAACCAACTGAACCACCCAGGTGCCCCAAAAGCACTCTCTTTATCTGATATAAATGAGGAAGTATATAGCACCAAATGCTATAGGCAGACATTCTGTGACAAGGGCAGCCAGCTTAAGACAAGCTGACACATGAGGGAAAAGAGTGCTGTGCAAATAGCAAATAAACTGCACTGCAGCCTTTATTAAATCACACTTTAAACTGAACTACAGAACTTGCTATTATATGAGCCAATAAATCTCCTAAACTCAGTCGATTTGGGTTGATGCTTCTGTTACTTGGGATCAATGCATTATGATACATAAAGGATAGGTACAAGAGAGACTAAGTCCTTGAAAGAAATGTCACTACCGGGAGCCTGGGTGGCTCAGTGGGTTAAGCCTCTGCCTTCAGCTCAGGTCATGATCTCAGGGTCCTGGGATGGAGGCCCGCATTGGACTCTCTGCTCGGCGGGGAGTTTGCTTCCTCCTCTCTCTCTCTGCCTACTTGTGATCTCTCTCTGTCAAATAAATAAATAAAATCTTTAAAAAAATTTTAAAAAGTCACTACCCTTAAACTTCCCAAGGAAAATACATGTACTAATAAGCCCAGGCAAAGCAATCCTCTATATTCCCATTAAACTTTGGTCTTAACCCCAACTCAGGAGGAAAATTAGGTCATAAATGGGGCCTCCTTCTGTCCAGGCTAGATCTAAGCCATAAAACCATGGTAAGACAATGATATAAACTATCTCCTTTTCACTTAACACTGTATTACAATGTTGAATCTTACTACTTTCAAAATGAAGAAAAGCAAGAGAAAAGAGAAATGTATCAGAATCTGACATCACTTCATGATTGTATTTGTTTCAAATGCAGTCTGAGCTGCATGTACAGGTCTTAGTAGGCCAAGGCAATAAGAGAGCTTAGGCAGTCTTTCCACACAAACCTTAAAAAGGCAAATAGCACTGGAGGAAACAATATCTAAGGTGGCTCAGGACTTAACTTTTCTACTTTTAACTTACGCTTCTACTGGTAAAACTTTTCTATTCTCCTCAGACTTCCGCCAATCCTTCATTTCAGTCTTTGAATGTGACTAAAGCAACTTAATTTTAATAGAGACCGACAAATATAGGAAATAAGGACATAAAACCTCATCATCCAGGAAATTCCAACGCTAATAATTCTGGACTTTTTTGTTTCATGTTTTTAAAAATACTATTTACATTAAAAACCATATATCTAAGTGCTTTGTTTTTAACTTATTATCATGGTATTAAATAAACGATAAACATGTATTTCTTTAAAATTATAAAGATACCTTTAATGAATACAAGATAATTTATTTGACCATTCTGGATATACACACACACTACATATGGACACATAGGACCTCCCTACATCCACCATAAAGAGTCCTGTATTAGGGTCACCTGAGAAATTATAAAAAATACCAATGCCCTAGTTACTCCATTTGGATAAAATTACTAAGGATGATGACCTACAAAAGTTATTTTTGAAAAAGCTACTCCAGGTGGTTTCATATTCTCATCACTGACTGAGTTAAGACAACTAGGGACAAAATGGAGACCACAAGCTGTACTAAATATATCAACAACCACTAGCCCTGTTTTAGAGACAAGCTAGGAAATCTTGACATTATATGACATATGTGACATTATGTGGGCAACTAACTAATAAGTATAAGCAAAACAAAACAAGTTTGTAGCCAGACTGGCAAGGAAGCTCTATTATAAACCCTGTAAGGAAAGAAGTTGCTTTCCCACCCTTTTATGCTTTATTCCCAAGAAAATAAAATTAAACAACTAGCTAGTAAAAAATGTTTTCAGTTACTAACTACTGGTAAACAAGATATCTTATCTATAGGTTATGTACTCTATCTTTTGTCTTCAGGTCTTTTAAAATTTAAGTTCAACTTAATTAGCATATACTGTATTATTAGTTTCCGAGGTTGAAGTCGGTGATTCATCAGTTGCATACAACACCCAGTATTCATCACTTCAAGGGTCCTCCTTAATGCATATCACCCAATTACCCCATCCCCCACCCACTTCCCCTCTAGCAACCCTCAGTTTATTTCTTATAGTTAAAAGTTTCTTATGGTTTGCCTCCCTCTCTGTTATCATCCTATTTTACTTTTCCTTCCCTTTCCCATGTTCATCTGTTTTGTTTCTTAAATTTCACATATGAGTGAAATCATATGGTATTTGTCTTTGACATATTTGACATATTTCACTTATACTTTCTAGTTCCACCCACCTCGTAGCAAATGGCAAGACTTCATTCTTTTTGATGGCTGAGTAATATTACTCTGTGTGTGTGTACGCATGCACATGTTATTGTACATACATATATACCACATCATCTTTATCCATTCATCTGTTGATGGACATCTGGGCTCTTTCCATATTTTGACTACTGGGAACGTTGCTGCTATAAACATGGGGGTGCATGTACCCACTTGAATCTTTATTTAACAATCTTTATAGAGCCCTACTATGGGACAGACATTGGATATTTAATGGTGGACACATTAAATAGATATTTTATTTATGGAAATTTCATCAAAGAGAAACACTCAGGTGACTAGAAGGCAGGTGGGGGGGAAGAGTTCTCACATCTACAATAATGACCTGGCATGCTGGCTGCAACTGCTTTAACAGCCATCAGGCTAATATTAATGAAAAAGCCCTAAAAGCTATCCTCATTCTACTTCTAGGAAGAGAAAAATAGAATACTACCATGGACATCTATGTGTACAAAATTGTCTGGCATTTTGGATTATTATCCAAGGAAAAGACTGTGATCATTTTTTTTAAGTACCTAAGTCATGTATTTTTCAAATTACATTTGAATGGCTGCATAATTCAAGCTTCCACCATCCATGTATCAGAAAGCTCATCTTACTTATTTAACTTTTCTGCATTTTCCATGTTTCTACAATGAGCATGTTTCTTTTATGATTAGGAAAAAAACCTATTTTTAAAATGTTAGTAACATGTACTATTCATATTATATTATCAAAATATGTGAAGATTTCAATCATTTCAAAAAATATATGCATAGGAAAATAATGACAGTTATTTCTTCTTGGGCTATGGGATGATGGATTTATTTTTTTCCCTTTATGTTCTTGTGTATTTTTCCATAATGAGCACATGTTACTTTTATAATTAGAATAAAATATCTAATGAAAACTATGGCCTTTTAAAAATAAAGCAACCTTATAGAATTTTAATCTCTCCATATTCTCATCAACATTATGGTTAAGTTTATATATATTAGAAACCATCCCCTCCCCTACCAAGTACTTAAAATTCCAATATCAAAAGAAAATAAAAAGGGCTGGGTAAATAGCAATGGGATACATGTTATGATTAATCCAGCCCAGGTTCTTCAATATAAATAGAAGGATACAGACTAAAATTCACGTGGAATTTCCCCAATCTTCAAAATTTTTAATTAAAAATAAAATAATTATTTTATTATTATAAATAATAATTTATAATTATTTGGGTCCATATTTTATTTATCTATATTTTGAAAGCCTAGCACACAATGCTTATGCCTGGTAGGTGGTCAGTGTTACATGAATTTAAAAAAATGAGATATAATGTAAAACTGTAGATTAATAAAGAAACAGAAAAAGTTTTGAAATAATTTTCTAAAAATATAAGCCTTACCCTGCATATGTATAAAAACATGTATAAATAGGCTAGGCAGGCTGTTTACCTCCTAGCTACATTAAATATAGATATGAGTAAGGCCTCCTTCTATAAGCGATGTATAAATCCTTTAAAAGGAAAACTTAAAAGTACACTGAGTCATATACATAAGGAAGAAACAATCCATGAGCTGCCTCTGAAGTCTCTTTCTGATTAACAAAACTGAAACTAGAGGGAAATCATGGATATTTTTGGAACTATTAAAAAAATAAAAATACTGAAAATTTATTATCATACACACTTATTACAAAAATAACTCCTATGCTACATACAAAGCATAGAAAATAATGCAAAAGAATTGACAAACCTGCAAATTTCCCTTTCCAATGAATCCTAGAAGCAACTGGATTTGAATTTGAGAAAGTTTTGCCCATACTTGACTTTCAGAATACCAAACTGACAGACCATCGAAGAGCAGCATCAGATCATCTAAAAGCTACCAAAAGGAAAAAATTGAGAAACAAAAACATTGTTTTAAAATCTACTGATGAGTTTTCCCCAACAGTAATACACATCATAAATATTTCAAAACTAGCTTAATGTTCAATTGGTAAAAGCCAAAACAGTTATCCTAGTAATAGCTAACAAAGGTGGTAAAGTATCACATTTTATCTATGTTTGTTGTATCTGGTTAAGTATTAATGCTCTTAAAAGAGGGGGTACACAAATTTTTTTTGTTGAATAAAGTTCTTGACTACCAGGAAAATAATATCAAAGAGTTATTACCATACCTTCTCAGTCCACATGTTTGAATTAACAAGCCCCTCTGACTGCAGAAAGTCCTGTATGATCAGGATGAGTCGGAAGGCATTTTCAGCAGTTACTGGATTCGTTTTTGATTCTCTGTTTTCTGTGACTGTCCATTCTAACATGTTCTGCAGCAAACTAAGTGCAAAACAAAAACTCCTTAAAATAATTTTAAGTTTAGAAAAATAGTAAAACATGAAAAAAACCCCAGTTATTCATTAATATGTCTTTAAAGATATACTATAACTGGCAAGGATCAGAGAATATTTACTAACAATGAAGCAGCTTTTTAATCTCTGAAGCATCTATCTTTAATAAACATGATATAAAAGGCAAGTAAAAGTTATCTGTTTTATTTAACTATAAAAAAAGCTATTGAAAAAATTCAAATTCCAGACTCTATGAGGTACTTAAAAGTTTACAGTTGGAAATTGGGAAGATAAGGAAAGAAAGCCATATTATTATGTCTTACAGAGGGTCTAGCCCTGCAAAGAACTCTAAATGCTTTAGAGAAGTAATTTTTATGAAAACACCACTTGCTTCCCTCAGCATGGAAACTCTCAAACTTGGACAAGACTGCAGAACACAATACACCAAATGTTTAGAAATTACAAAAACTAATTTAAACAACAAGGACTATATAATCACTGAAGGCCAAACTAAAAATTTAAAACTCACACTTTTGGATTTCTCTCTAGATTCCACTAAAATGGCAACAGAAAGAAAAAGGGGCTGAGCATGAAGTTTTTCCTTTTCTGCTACTAAAACCACTGAATCTTGAATAAATGCTCAATAAAAAAAATTATTTTAGACTCCCATACACTCCAAAAGGAAAGAGTAAATCACCAACTGAGTGCTTACATTAATTTTATTTCATCTGATGGTCGAAGTAATTCACTGGATATTCCTGGTTTAGTTAGTGCTGAAAACACTTGTCCCCGTTCAATCCAAGTACCATCATCAGACTTTTCTAGTCCCTTACACATGATATAGTTCAAAATATTTGTCAGTAATTGAAGAAGCTCCTCCTCACATCTCTATAAAAAAGATAAACTAATATTAAATTATTGGAAGGAGGTGGTGTTAAAAGCACATAAAAAGAACCATCACGCTCTCTCTGCTAGCTGCAACTCCTGAGGGAAAAGTTGCTAGGTCTGTGGGGAGCCGAAGCAATGGCCTCCGTGCTGTCCTACGAAAGCCTGGTCCACGCTGTGGCTGGAGGCTTGGGAAGCAGAATAGCAATGACAGTACTTCTTCCCTTGGATACAGCTCGACTCTGACTTCAAGCTGATGAGAAAAGAAAGTCCAAACTTACACACATGGTGCTCCTAGAGATCATTAAGGAAGAAGGCCTCCTGGCACTATATCAAGGGTGGTTCCAGTTATCTCCAGTCTCTGCTGCTCCAATTTTGTCTATTTCTACACTTCTAATAGTCTCAAAGCAATATGGGTCAAAGGTCAACACGCTACTACTGGAAAAAAATCTAGTAGCTGGGTTTGTTGCAGGAGTGGTGAGTGTTTTGCTAACAACCCCACTCTGAGTGGTAAACACCAGACTGAAACTGCAAGGGGCAAAATTTAGGAATGAAGACATTGTATCAACCAACTACCAAGGTATTATTGATGCTTTTCACTGATCATTCGAGATGAAGGAATCTTGACTTTATGGAATGACACATTTCCTTCCTTGCTGTCAGTCTTCAATCCTGCCATTCAGGTCATGTTTTATGAAGGTTTAAAACAGGAGCTTCTAAAGAAAAGAGTGAAGATTTCTTCTTTGGATGTGTTCATCATTGGTCCAATATCCAAAGCAATTGCTATCACTGTCACCTATCCCATGCAGATGGTACAGTCAATTCTGAGGTTTGTATGTCACAGACTGAACCCAGAAAACAGAACACTGGGGAGTCTTCGGAATGTTCTCTGTCTTCTTCATCAATGAGTAAAGCGTTTTGGAATCATGGGACTCTACAAGCCAAACTGCTGCAGACAGTCCTCACTATTGCTCTCATGTTCCTGGTTTATGAGAAACTGACAGCTGCTACGTTCACAGTTATGGGGCTGAAGAATGCCCACAAGCACTGAGACACCTCACACTGCAAAGCACAGAAAGATGCTCAAGATGGAGGGGGAAGTGATTCTTTTTACTCTTGCTGTGTACACCATGAATTTTACCCTCGTTGGCTGGAAAAGCATCTCACGGTAAACATGGAATATAGCCAGCTAGACCTGTTCACAACTTAATTTTTATGATGGTTAAATTTTGTGGAGGAGGTTGTCTAATGGTCATACCAAAAAAAACAAAACAAAATAAACCCATTACTGAAAACCTGAAAATGAAAGTTTGTGGGCATTTATTGTTTTTCTTAAGGGGAATGGACTGTTGTGCTCATGTATCTTTTCCAGTTAAAATCTTTTTTAAATTTACCAGCTGTTCTTTTCCTCTGAACTCTCCCCCCAGATTCTAGGGACACATTTAATACAATATAATTCTCCTCATATACTTTTGTATGTTTTAACCTTGGTATTTTCTTCACTAAAAAATTATGATTGTGCCGTGGGGAGGTGGGAGAACCATCATATATCCTGATTATAATCATTTAACATATTTTTAAAGTGTCTTGATGAACCCAGAACTTTGCTAAGTAGCCCCCAGAGATATGAGGATGAATAAAACACCTGCTTTTCTCAAGACTTCAGTGACTTCAAGGTTTCAAGGTTTCTAAAATCTTACATCATGAGACTTAGAACATGAATATAATAAAGAATTGTTAACAATTACATATTTCTATAGGGTGACTGGGTTATGGAAAAAAATTATACATTTCTAAGGATTAGAAGTATATAATAGACATGTGAAAATAAAAAAAAGCATTTGGACAAATAAGGAATTTTACCTCTTGGCTTTCAAGTAAAGAGAAGTCATCACCAAACCCAGGATCATTTATGACGCTGCCCTCTTTGTCAGACTGCACAGAAAATGATTTGGTAGATTCTATTGGGGATGGTGTGCTGGGCAGGCTGTCTGGCATGTGACTTCCACTGTCACTCAGTTCACATGAGTCTATTCCACTGAGATCTAAACTCAAATGTGAAGGGTTAATACTCCAGAATTCTTCTTGATTCTCTGATTTGAAAGATAATTCTCCCACAGAACTGTCTTCTTGAAATAATGGTGTGTTTGAGTCTAGAGAGTGTCTATCCTCTAAACTCCACTGATCTGAAGCCACATTAGCTGAGGCAAGAGAGTTGATTTTTTCCTCATCAATCTTTTCATCAAAGTTCCTCTTAATATCTTCAGCTGATAAATTTTTATCACTGTCTTTCACTGAAACAGCCCTACTGTGCTTACGAAGAGTATTTCCATTTTCAAAATTTGTTTTTAAAAAGAGCCTAACTAAAGTGTCTTGCCAACCCACTTGTTGAGATATTTGATGTGCTGCATCTGGCTGGGTCTGCAAAATCTGTAAAATCTGCAAAGATTAAGAATACAAAATTCATCAGAAAGTACAGTACTTCACATCAAAAACAGTTTCTTTTCAGTTATTTTAGTGACAAAGTAATTTAATGAGAAACTGAGGAAAGATATACTTTCAAAAGATTATGTTTTTACCTGGACTACAAACTATCTGTAGGGAGTTACACTGTGTTTTTAACTATCTGCATATTACTCATTATACAGAGTACTTAAATATTTGCTGAAAGATGAAAAAGGGGAAAAAATGATCCTCCACATGTCAACACACTCATGTTATTAATTTGGTCAGAGAGGAAATATAACTAGAATGAAAGTATATATAAAATGTAATAAAGTTATATCCTCTCAACTAAATACTTTCCATGAGCCTACTACATTTGATTAGCAAATACTGAATACGTATTGTGTACCAGGTCCTGTCCTGGCCTTAGAGTTAAGGGAGTAATAAATAAGATACACACTTTAATAGAACCTACATTTCCCAAGAATGTTTCCATAGCTCATTTTTTCCCCCCAGGAAAAGTTAATGGTGGCTTTTGCAAAAACGTTATTTTTTCCCATTAATTCTGTATTGTACAAACACTAATTCTAACAAGATGGATGCCACTATTTAGCTGGAAATATTAACTGAAATTAAAGAACAGAACATGTTAATGTGTATGATCTTAACTATACAATTGATTTCACATTTTTTGAATTAAAATAAATTCTTAAACAGTGTCAGATACTCAGTTAAGATCTTTCAAACATTTTTATCACAAAGCCAATAAAATTTTATGTAGATGAAAAAAATTTTTGCTCCCAGTATTTAGAAAATCTCTTTTATCACTGACTGTGACAAGTGTCATAGGAGATGAATAATTTTGGTAGGAACTTCAAGATCAGTGGCTCTAATTCATGCTGATGTTGATATAAAAAACAAGTCACAATGAGTCACAATGATGTGAAGTTCCTTTCCTCACTAATGCTATTGGTGAGCTACCCATTCCTCTACTGATGCAGAATATCAGTTTTTTTTCCTTAGGAAAGAAATTTTCATGATTTCATGACTTTAAAATTTCCATAAAATAAGACTTCTCTCTACTTTACATACTTGTCATGGATAAAAACTAGGCTGCATTGAAAGCTGTTTTCAAACTGAAAGGATCAATCTGATGACCTGCTTCAGGAACAATATGCCAAGATCCATCAAAATGTGAAATATGAATATACTCTGACACAGCAATTCCATTTCATGCATTATATCCCACAGATACTTACCAAAAACAGGCAAAAATATACGTAAAAAAAGTTCTTAACAGAAGTTTAATAGAGAAAAACAGAAGACAACCTAAACATCCATGAATAGGGAACCAGGTAATACTTTATACAATAGCCACAGGAAAAAAACTATATGCAGCTGTTAAAGAAAAAGATATACATCCGGACTTACTGATGGAAAAATACAATAACATAATTAGGGAGTAAAATTAAAAAGAAAAGCAAGGAAGCAAATTAAATAGTAGGCCAGTGACTGCTAGTGGAAGAGAGAGGAGGCCATAATCGGGAAGAAGCAGATAGGATAACTATTTTCGACTCAGTTAAAGTGATGCATTGAAGACAGGTCACTGCTGCTTTTTCACAAAGTTCAAAAGATCCAGAAATTCTAAAATATAGGAACTAGAAATGGTCATAATCGTTGAAGGTTCCTAACAAAAAACTATTCTCTTGTAATAAATTTTTTTATGGTGGAAAGGGAGTATCTCCAGTGTAAAATGGTTGCCAGATACTCAAAGTGGCAGTTGTGAGGCTAAGAAGGACATCTGACCCGAGGTGAGCCCAGCAATATAAACATTTCCCAGAACTCAGAGCTGGAAAGAACCTGACCAGCCCTGGCTGATTACAAAGCTATAATAAATCACCCCACTGTGCTATGGTACATAACCAGCTACTCCCGCTTCTGTAAAAGAATAAGCTTACGGCTGTTGCTTTGCTATTGAATGGAGACATGTCCACCTGGATATGTTCTGTTCCTTGGGAGACATACCCACCAGGATATGTTTTGTTTCTTTGGAGACATTCCCACCAGGACATGTTTTCTTTCTTTAAAAACCCAGATCGCCCTAGGGGCAGGGTCCTCGCAGAGACTGGACACTCTAGCGAGTGGTTGCTGGCCAGCTTTAATAAACCTGACATTGTTTAACCCTTAACGGTGCCAGTGGTGATTCAGTGAGCACGCCCTATAACATCAGGAGACTATGTAAAACTAAGAACACATTTTTATGCTGATTTTGTTATTACATGAGATTAATTCATCTCAAAAAAGGAAATTACTTATTTATAAAATTGTCATTTATAAAATAACAGAAATTAAAACTTATACTCAGTGTAAAATACTCAATATAAAAGTCACAGTATAACAATACTGTGATTTGTAAAGTATATCTTAAAAGTTTACTAACCTTTCTGCAGATAACCACCCTGACATTCATATGTGTTCTGTGAGATATATATACCACAGACAACAGATCTTTGAAATTAACAGCAGGATCTATGGCAGGAAAAAAACAGAAATTTAAAATTAAATTCCAGAGATAGCCAAAGAAAGAACAGTGAGTGACAGTTAAATAATAAAATAATTGTTTTACTTTTCTCGCTCTCAACAATAGATATCCCTTGTTTTTTTTTCTAGCTTTATAGAGATATAAATGCCACAAAACAGCATGTAAATTTAAGGTATATTACATGATAATCTGATATATGTATATGCGGCAAAACAATTACCACAATGAGGTTAGTTAACATCCGTTACTTCACACAGATACCATTTTCCTTTTGTGGTAAAAACTTTTAAGATGTGCTCTCTTAGTAACGTTCAAGTACATTACATAATACTATTAACAATAGTCACCGTGTTGCACTTTAGATCCCCAGAACTTATTCATCTTATAACTGGAAGCTTGCACCCTTTGAACACCTTCACTCGTTTGCCCCCTGCCCTCAGGCGCGACAACTACATTTCTGTTTCTAGGTTGGTTTTTTGGATTTCACCTCTAAGTAATACCAGTTATGTGCCCTTCTCCGACTCATTTTACTTAGCAAAATAATGCCCTGCAGGTTCTTCTATTACAAATGGCTGAATACATTGTGTGTGTGTGTGTGTGTGTACACATTTCATTTATCCACTCATCCATCAGCAGACATTTAGGTTGTTTCTAGGTCTTGGCTATTATAAATGATGCTGCAATGAACACGGGAATGTAGATAACTCTTTAAGATAGTGATTTCATTTTCTTTGGATGTGTATCTAGAAGACAGATTGTTGGAGTATATGATAGTTCTATTTTTAATTTTTGGAGGAACCTCCATACTGCTTTCCACAGTGGCTGCCTAATGTGCAGCAATGCACAAGGGTTTCCCTTTCTCCATATCTTCACCAGCATTTATTAATCCTTTATCTTTTTGGCAATAGCCATCTTAACAGGTATGAAGTGTTATCTCTTGGTTTTGATTTACACTTCCCTTATGATTAGAGATGTGGAGCACCTTGTCACCTATCTACTGGTTATTTGTATGTCTTCTTTGCAAAAATGTCTATTCAGGCCCTTTGCTCATTTTTTTTTCTTTTTAATTCTAGTTAGTTGACATACAGTTCAATACTGGTTTCAGGAGTAGAGTTCAGTGGTTCATCATTTACATGAAACACCCAATGCTCATCATAACAAGGGCCCTCCTTAATACCCATCACCCATCTAACCCATCTCCTACCCACCTCCCTCCATAAACCCTGTTTGTCCTCTAAGAGTCTCTCATGATTTGTTTCCCCGTTTCTTTTCTTTCTCCCTCCCGAACGTTTGTCTGTTTCTGTATTCTTAAATTCCACATATGAGTGAAATCATATGGTATTTATCTTTCTGGACTTAATTTCACCTAGCATAATAAACTCTGGCTCTAATCACATCATTGCAAATCACAAAATTTCATTTTTTGATGGCTGAATAGTATTCCAACACACACACACACACACACACACACACACCCCACACCCCACATCTTCTTTATCCATTCATCAGTTGATGGGTATTTGGGCTCTTTCCATGGTCTGGCTATTGCTGATAATGCTGCTATAAGCGATGGGATGCACGTACCTCTTCAAATCTTTATTTCTGTATCCTTTGGGTGAATACCTAGAAGCACAATTGTTGGATCATAGGGTAGTTCTACTTTTAGCTTTTTGGGGAATTGCCATATTGTTCTCCAGAGTGGCTGCACCAGTTGCATTCCCACCAACAGTGCAAAAGGGTTCCTGTTTCTCCGCAGCTTTGCCAACACCTGTTTTTTCTGTGTTAATTTTAGCCATTCTGACAGGTGTGAGGTGGTATCTCATTGTGGTTTTTATTTGTATTTCCCTGATGATGAGTGATATTGAGCACCTTTTAGCTACCTGGATGTCTTCTTTCGAGAAATGCCTATTTGTGTCTTCTGCCCATTTCTTAACTGGATTATTTGTTTTTTGGGTGTTGAGTTTAATAAATTCCTTACAGATTTTGAATGGTAACCCTCATTTGCAAATATGTTTTCCTATTCCACAGCCTGCCTTTTAGTTTTGTTGATTGTTTCCTTTGTCATGCAGAAGCTTTTTATCTTGATGAGGTCCCAACAGTTTATTTTTGCTTTTGTTTCCCTTGCTCCCAGTTATGTGTCTAGTACCTTGTTCATTTTTTAATTGGATTTCTTTTTGCTATTGTGTTGTATGATTTCCTTACATATTTTAGATATTAATCCCCTCTGATATTTGATTCACCAGTATTTTCTCCCACCCTATAGACTACCTTTTCTTTCTGTTGATGGTTTTTCTTGCTATGGAGAAACTTTTTAGTTTGATAAAATCCCACTTGTTTATTTTTGTTTTTATTAGTTGTGCTTTTGGTGTCATTGCCAAGACAAATGTCAAGGACTTTTCCCCATGTTTTCTTCTAGGAGTTATATAGTTCAGGGCTTACATTTAAATCTTTAATTCATTTCAAGTTAATTTTTGTGAGTGGTATAAGATAAGGGTCCATTTTCATTCTTTTGCATATCAACATCCAGTTTTCCCAACACCATTCATTGAATAGACTATTTTTCCCCCACTGAGTATTCTTGGATCCCATGTCAAATATTAGTTGACCAGATATATGTGGTCTTATTTCTGGGTTTTCAATTCTGTCCCACTGGTCGATGTGTGTTTTTATGCTAGTATCACACTGTCTGGATTACTATAACTTTGTAGTATAGTTTGAAATCAAGAACTGTGATGCTTCCATCTATCTTCTTCTTTTTCAAGTTCTTTCTCAAAGAAAGAACTGTGAGTAATAGTTATATAAATGCTGAAATAACTGTCTCATTTAAAATAAGGATTATAGAGGGACTCCAAGGTGGCTTAGCTGATTAACCAGCTAACTCCTGATTTCAGCTCAGGTCATTACCTCAGAATCCTAGGATCAAGCCCTGTGTCGGGGAGTCTCTTTAAGGATTCTTTCTTTCCCTCTGCCTTGCCCCTCTCCCTACACATGCACTCTCTCTAAAATAAATCTTTAAAAAAATAAAGAATTATAGATGTTTAAATTTTACAAAGAAAATAAATTTAGAATATTTGACAGTCTCCTGAGTAAGCCCTAAATAACTGTTCCTTTCTTTTAGTTGCCTAAGCACAGTACCCCAGTACCCATACTGTTTTGTTCTTGTACTATTACTTATCTTTTTATGCTAATGTCTTATATCTTATGTACTTATCTTATCAATGAGAAAATAAACCAAAATAAATTCAAAACAAAGAACCTTATACCTTTTGAACACTTAGTATCTGACATAAACACTACAGTTTATAATAAGTACCAAAAAGTTTTATTAAAAAAAAAGAGAAGTAAAAAAGAATACCTGAAAGAGTATCTGAAATTAAGGATTTAAGCTCCCTAAAGAAAACAACCAGAATGTTTTGTATATATTTTCTCTAGCCTCCTTTTTTAATTATAGAGGACCCAATTATTTACTAACTAATCAATAAACAATTACTGAAAGCCTACCATGTAAGGCACTATGCTATGCCCTGGGGAGACAAAAAAGGTGAATAAAAAATAGTACCCAAGAAATGCCCTGCTGAATCAAATAATAGATAATTAAAACATAACCTGAGGAAGGAGGGGAAAAACTTTAGAAGAAAAAAATTGAGAGTCATCAAATAGAATTATGCTACTACGAAGAACATTTCTTAAATATATCATTATTAGCAGCCATAGTTATACCTGTATTTATAATTTGATTGGTGAGGCTTTTAATGAGAGAGGTATTAATGGGTGCTTCATTAAGAAGAAGTCCCAATCCTGAATAGCCAACTTCTCTGAGCCGAATACGTTGTTTACTTCGTTCATAAACATTTGTGCATTTCAACATTTGTTCCATAACCTGGTCACAACAGTAATATACTCTTCTCAATACAGAGAACAAAGAATAGTCTGTCACTTAAGTTAATATTAAATACAATGTTACTGTACAAGCATCATTTTGGAGAATAGTTTTTTCCTAAGGTAACAAATAAACCCATCAGTAACAGGAATATTTCATATCATCTTCTCATTTAAAAAATGGATTTAAGAAGACTGAACTAAAATTTATTTAACAATTAATATATTAAGCATTTAATAATTGTTTAAATTTTTTAAATTTTAAATTACATTTTAAGTAAAATTATTTAAATAATTAAATTAAAAATAAGTAATAATATATTTAAAACTGTAGTCTACTATATTTCTTGCAAATCAAAGAAATACTGTAAAACTTCCTTTTTAATGACTAAAGGCTTAGACAGAAATAAACCCTACAGCCTCCATGAAAAACAAATGTTATGAAAGAGAAAAAAGATATTCTATATCAAGCTAGTAATTTATCTAACATTTATGTAACATTTGTACATGAGTTATCAAAATAATTCTCAAGAACAAGGAAGCATTGTGTAAAGCAACACATCCATATGCCAAAATGGGAGAATGAATTAGTAATTTCAGACTTTTTGAAGTGAGATCTATGTATTAAAAGTGACATACTGAAACTCTATGGAAAGGGTAATTTTGGCACAATATGATGAACAATTCATATAAGGCTATTTTTTAATAACATTTAATCTTCATAAAAGAATTTTGGGCATATACTTTAAACAGCAGCCACAAGGGTCACCATAATTAATACTCATGAGAGACTATGCCAGATCATTTTTATTGCACCTTTGCTTTCCAAACTTTAGGTATTCCAAACATAGGCAATTCAAACTTGACCCCATAGGTAGACTTTATAATGTAACACCAATGTTACAAGAGGAAACAACTGTCACAATTAGACAAAATGAAAAGAATAAATCATGGGAAGTAGAAATGTTTATATACATTTTAACAAAAAATGTGAAGTGGGTGTCTTCAACTAAAACTCAAAGTGACTACTTTGGATAGCTTAACAAAATATAATTCATTTTCCTGTGACAAGTTACTAACCTCTCTGGCCTCAGTTTCTTTATCTGTAAAATGGGACTAATAATATCCACTTCATGAAGTTTTTGCAAGAACTAAGTTAGCTAATATATGAAGAATGTTTCCTTCCTGACAAATAGTGGGTGCTACATAGGTTAGTTATTATAATTAACTGCTAAAATGTCTGACCTGCCACACAGACCCAGGGTAAGTTAAAAGAGAAATGAAATAAAATTAGTGAAAGGGAGTAGGAGGTACAGGCCTCTAGTTACTAAATGAGTAAATCACAGGAATAAAAGGTACAGCATAGAGAATACAGTCAATGGAATTATAATAACGTTGTATAATGACAAATGGTTCCTACACTTGTGGTAAGCACAGCATAATGTATAAACTTGTAAAATCACTATGTTTTACACCTCAAACTACTATAACATTACATATCAATTATACTCAAATAAAAAAATGTTTTTTAACAGAAGGCAAAAAAGGGAAATGAGAGGTTTTACACTGAGGATGATATAACAAAGTGAATTTTCCACTATGTAACTGATCAGATTACAATATAATTAATTTTGAAATGTTCAAAACATGAAAATATATATCAAAACAAACTGAAGAATGAATTAACTAATTAATGTTTAATGTAAGCTCCATGCCCAACATGGAGCCCAGCATAGGGCTTGAACCCATGACCCTGAGATTGAGACCTGAACTAAGATTAAGAGTTGGACACTTAACCTACTGAGTCTGCCAGGCACCCCACAACAATTTAAAATTAGAGTAGATTTTACATTCATAAAATGTAAATTAAAAAATATTTTTTTAAATCAGAGTAGAATTTACATTCATAAAATGGATATTTACAACTAAATTCATATACTCACAAATGTCCCCAGATATAAAGATGCTTAAGAAATGTTTGTACTGGGCACCGGGGTGGCTGTGGTTAAGTCTCTGCCTTCAGCTCAGGTCATGATCCTGGAGTCCTGGGACCGAGCCCCATATCGGGCTGCCTGCTCGGCAGGAAGCCTGCTTCTCCCTCTCTCACTCCCACTACTTGTGTTCCCTCTGTGGCTGTGTTTCTCTATGTCAAATAAATAAAATCTTTAAAAAAAATAAAATAAAAAAAAGAAATGTTCGTACCTTAAAAATGATTTCTCTTAGTCTGTCAGAGTACTTCTGATTTAAGAGCAAGGCATAAAGTATGTCAGCATTTCCTGGTTCAAACAGCAGTAAGAAAAGCTGACCTCTAGTCGGGCTGGTACGGAGGAGACTGAAGAGCATATCCAAAATTCCAAAGAGCTTTTAAAATTAAACAACACAAAACAAACAATCACACTCATATATGGAAGCACAAATAAAGTGCATTATTAAACAGTTATTTAAACTAAATCCTATATACCGTAATGTTTTAGAGTTTAACTGAACAGTCTGAGGTCTTCTTAAATAGCCCTGCCTTTTACCTCCATTATGCTTTTGGCTTATTTCCTTTTGTATATCCTCTCAATACTCACATTCATCTGCTGGGGCATACCTATAATGCTTTAGCCACATAAAAAAGACATGTCTTCCATAAAGCCATCCTGGTCTCCTCAACAGTAATACTCTTCTATGAAAACCTCATTTTCTCTCTTATAGCTATTGTCATAGTCTCTTTTTATTGGTTTGTTTCATAAATATTTATAAACCTCTTGTATTCACCCTTGCCTCTATCAGGCTAAAAGAATGCTAATTCATTCATTATAACATACCTATAATATCTAGTATTACTCTGTGTGTATAGTAGGCTTTCAATAAATACCTCTTTGACTGAATTGACCAAGAAAATATCACTGGCAATGAATCACAGTGGGTGACAACACAGGTATCATGAAATAAGATGGCTACTGGTTACTCTCTGCTGAGCAGGGAGCCTGATGTGGGGCTCAATCCCAGGGCACTGGGATCAGGACCTGAGCCAAAGGTAGATGCTTACCTGACTGAGCAACCCAGGTGCCCCAAATGAAGTTTCTCAAGTAGTCTACTTTAATGGGGTAATAGCTTAAGTTAACTCATTTATATAAATCAATTATGAAGTCAGGTAATCTCTGAGTACACAATGAATTCTTTATCACAGAGCACAAAATATTTGAGTCAGCATAAATTAAGGATACTCAAGTTTGATGTTGAGAATGGTATATAGGAAGAACACAAAAATAGCAGTAAATATTCCTGGATTCTATTTCCAGGTTATTGAAATATAATTTACTCTTTATGCAAAATTTTTATGAAGCTATGTTAAAATTCATGTCAGAAATCTGCCCACTATCTTCGATGACAGGTATATATACATTATGTGACCTATGCAAACGGGCTTCAGAACTGCCAATCAACTATTTCCAGATACTACCTTCTAACTAACTAGAATATTTTACTGCATCACCATCTATTATTTTGTTAAACTTTTAGTTAAGAAATAAAAATTTACTTCTTTAACGGCATTACTGTATTTCATATAATAAACATTTTACTCTTAAAATATGTTTAATATATGTGTGATTTCAAAAGAAGATGATATAGCAACTTAAGTGTGAAAAATAAAAAATAAACTTTTCTTGAGCATAATACCTGTTCTTCTTCATTGACAGCAGCTATGTAACCCATAATACTCTGTATCTCTTCATGAGTTCCACCTTTGCATAGAAAATATTTAATTAGTCCATACAAAGAAGTCCTTATTGTTCGAATGTCATCTAGGGACAGCTCACTATATTTACAATCATTCCTGAAAGAGAAAGTAAAAGTGCAAGAATTGAAATTTAAAATGTTTACATTTTAGTGCTTCTTTATACAAAAGAATTCACAGTTTAAAAGAAAGATGTTTCCATGTCATTATTAGAATTCATGGTATCTTTGCTTTCTTCTTCCTTTTTATGTCCTTTCAATGACAAAGATATAGTTAAAACGGCTATATTTAAGCAACACTAAGTGGCAGACATAGTTTTAAATGCTTTACATGTTATTAATGCATTTAGTTTAATCCTCAAAAAAAACATAGAGGTGACAGGTTTATTATCTCCTTGTCACAGGCAAGACAACTGAAGCAAGAAAAGTTGAATAAGTTGCCTGCAGCCAGACGATCAATGTAACACAAGACTCCAACCCAATCTATGCGATCCACTGTTCATCACCTTAACCTCTGCACTTTCTTGTCTTTCTGAAGTTAAAGGATATTAGAATTTCTGGAAAATAAATAATCTAGACATTTCAAGCAAGCAGCAGGTGGAAAACAATATCAAACTGAGAAGGAGCAAGGACATCATACCCATAATAAATCCTAAGTGTATCTAGGAGAAACTGCACACCATACTTCTTTCGGAAAACTCTCCTGCTGTCTTTGATGATGGTGGAAAGATACTGTATATGACCTAAAATACAAAGTTCACTCTTAAATGAATACCTAAAATAAAACCCCACAGGTAGTTATAAATTTCTAAAACAAATATAAAATTTTATCCAACAGACTGCGCTCACCAATTCGAAAGGGAAAATCTCCACGGTTCCAAATACGGAAGTCAAAGAGTAAATATTGATACATTTGCTGCAGGAGCTGCATATTTTTCTCTAATGATACCTGTTCAATTAATAACTGAATTGCCATCAATACATTAACATCCATCAAAGAGCTTGGCACCTGAAATCCAAACAGATAAGGGTTCTGTAAATTGCAGTTTAATAATTACTAATAAGCTATATTTAATTTCAAATGATTAATTCAGAACACCTAAATATGAGAATCTGTTACAAAAATATAAACAACTTAAACTTTAATTTGCCAATGTACACTAGAACATATTTTCCTAAAAGTCTCAGATTTATCAAATATCCCAAATACCAATACTAACAAAGTTCTATATATCAAACATCATACACTGTTTTCAAGATGAGTAATTGTTGTAAAAAGGTGATTCAGAGTAGGTTTTAAAAATCTGCTTGTGAAATAAAATTATATCCACTAATATAACTGAAGCCATAATAGTGTTTTTAAATAATCATTTACTTAGTAAGAAGAAAAACCCTAAAGACAAACTGCTCATTACAATCATTAGCCACATCTACAAATGTCAAACCAGCTCACCTTCTGAAGTAAGGCACCAAGAGTGGCAACACCATGGGAGTGAGTAAGATTGTCCTGGTTGATAGGATGTCTTTGTATAAAGTGCTTCACAATCAAGATAAATGTTGCAATTAAATTTCTTTCTAATCTTGACTCTGAGGAATGTGAACATGTCATTAATTATCATAATCACTCTAATCACTTTTACAACACATTTGTTATAGTGCATATTATAACAAACAAGAAATCTGGTTGAGTAATTTGCTTCCAAGGGTCATTTGCAGAATTCAAGTATCAGAGAAAAGCAGTGACTCCATATCATGTACGTACATACATGCAAATATTTTCTTTACCATAAATTTAGCAATTCTATCGTATTTCCACTAATAGTACAAACTAAGGATAGTCAAGATTAATACCAACTTCTTAATTTTTTGATAAGACATTATGAACTTTTTGAATTACATTAGTAAAATTAGGCATGGGCTACTTCAGCCACAAATGGTTAAGTTTCTTTCTAAAGGTGGCAAGACATTTTTATTTCTTTTTCAATTAATTACAAAATCTCTCAATGACTACTTTGTGTTAATTCATCTCACTACCTGATGCCTTTGTGGATGTCAAAACGACCCACTCTCCTTCTACAGGCATTATCAATTCAGAAACTGTGCTTTCATTCATTCCTTCAGAAATCTGTCCTTCACCAAAGTGGCTGATTTGTTCCAACAAAGGAAACAGCACATTTAATCCACCTATGCAGTTTATGATGTCCTGAAAAAAGAGAATTACCATTTTTTAATCTTATAAAACAAGGACAATTCTGTTATTTAATATTCACACATGCATGTATGAGGTTACAATTCACTAAATTTTAGGCAATGTCGAAGCTAAAGGAACCCTTGTTTAGGCAGACGCTTTAAAGAATAAGCCACAGGGGTCACCACAGTCGATATTTGAGACTATGCCAGACCATTTTATCACATCTTTGTTTTCCCAAGTTTAGGGATTCCAAACACGGGCGATCCAAATTTGACCCCATAAGTAGACTTTATAATGTAACACTAATGATATAAGAGGAAACAGCTGTCATAAGGCAATTAAGTATAATGAACAACATAATAAATTAAGAAAAATATGTATTTGGTGGCAGAAATATGACTAATTCCTCTCCTTTTACTTAACAAAAAAGGTGAAGTAGGTGGCTTCAACCAAAGTTCAAAATGACTATTTTGCATAGCTTAACAAAATACAGTCCATATTCTTTAACAAGTTACTAATCTCTTTGGTCTCAATTTTTCATCTGTAAAGTGAGGATAATAATAATTGCCACTCTGTAAAGTTGTTACCAGGATTAAGTAAGCTAATAAATGAGTGCTTAGTGTCTGACAAACTGGGTACTACCCAAGCTTAGTCATCATTAACTGCTAAAATGTTCTGATCTGCCATCTAGACTGAGTTTCATTCATTACACAACCCTCTTCATACTTAATGTCTGTTTTTCATACTGATTTTTAACGTAATAGTACGTAAATTAACTTTTGGATGGCAAGTATTTTTTTCTCAGTTGTCATTTAACTACTTTTGTGTTTGATTTTGTTGCAGTATAAAAATACAATGAACGGGAGAGACACTGAACTCTAGGAAACAAAGTGAGGGTTGCTGGAGGGGAGGTGGGTAGGGGAAAGTATAACTGGGTGATGGGCATTAAGGAGGGCACTTGATGTAATGAGCACTCAGTGTTATATGCAACTGATAAATCACTAAATTCTACGTCTGACACTAGTAAAAAAAAAATTTCTTAAAACAAAAAAAAAAGTAAAATATAATTTTCTGAAGGAAAAAAAACCATAATGTGCATTCTCATTAATTCTGTTCCCATTTGCTTTCCCCATAGCTATAACTCAAGGCAGCAAAAACTACTTTGATTTTCAAGTATAATGTACAGCACAAATAGTCAGCTTTCTATATATAAGTAATACATGCAACTAGCCTTATAATAAAGCCAATCTTAGGGGCGCCTGAGTGGCTCAGTTGGTTAAGCCTCTGCCTTCAGCTCAGGTCATGATCCTGGAGTCCTGGGATCGAGTCCCGCATCGGGCTCCCAGCTCTGCGGGGAGTCTGCTTCTCCCTCTGACCTTCTCCCCTCTCATGTTCTCTCTCACTCTCTCTCTCAATAAATTAAAAAAAAAAACCAATCTTATAAGTGACAGCAAAAGTTAACTCATGAATGGACAAAGTGGTTTCATCTCAAAGTCAAAAAAAAAATTGCTTTATACCACATTAACAAGATAAGACTAACATTAACTGATAGATTCATGTTAACACTGGCAGAATTAACCTAATGATCTCTATTCCACTGAAACAATAAGTGTATTTGATTGGTGTTAACTGACTACAGGATAAAAGGGAGTTTGGGGACTCCTGGCTGGCTCAGTTTGTTGAGTGTCCAACTCTTGGTTTTGGGTCAGGTCCTGATCTCAGGGTCCTGGGACAGCCCACGGTCTGGTTCCCAACTCAGCAGGAAGTCTGTTTGAGGATTCTCTTTCTCCCTCTCCCTCAGCCACTCCCCATTTGTGTGTGCATACTCTCAAATATTTTTTTTTTTAAAGAGGGGTACCGGGTGGCTCAGTTGGTTAAGCATCTGACTTCAGCTCAGGTCATGATCTCAGGTTCCTTGGATCCAACCCCACATTGGGGTTCCTGCCGGCAATCTGCCAGAAATCCTCTCCCTCTGTCCCTCCCCCCTGCTTATCTCTGTCTCTCACTAAAATATATAAATAAAATCTTAAAAATATATATATAAAAGGGATTTTTTTTGCTGATTTACCAGCAAGTTGCCTTATAACTATTTTTTATATTTTTAATTTTACTTAGGTTATAATTTCTATTTAAGACATCTTTTTTATAGTTTTTTTATATCAGTTCTTTTCTAAAGATTTTATTTATTTATTTGATAGAGTAAGAGATCACAAGTAGGCAGAGAGGCAGGCAGAGAGAAAGGAGGAAGCGGGCTCCCTGCCGAGCAGAAAGCCTGATGTGGGCCTTGATCCCAGGCCCCTGAGATCACGACCTGAGCCGAAGGCAGAGGCTTTAATCCCTGAGCCACTCAGGTGCCCCAAGATAACTTGCAAGGGAATACTATATTTTAGAAATAGTGTATCTCTGAATTGACTTTCACATTAATCTAAATAACTTTTATTAATTTAATAATTCAGTCAAAAATGTTATTGCATATACTTGTACAATGCACTAGTGAAAAAAGCTGTGGTACCTCCCTTCAAAGTTCTTAAGGACTAATGGAGGATCAAAGCAAGCAAACTATCAAGCAAGTTACTATTCACAATAATTGAAAGAATAAAGTGTTACAGCTACTCATGACAAGAGCAGTTAACTCAGTCTTGGAAAATAAATAGAGGCCTCTTAGATAGAACCAAAGACATTTCGTCCAACTGACACAAAAAGGAGGCACATCAAGAAGGCAGACAAGGTATGATAGCTAGAGGGGGATGTGGAGGTAGAGTCACTCATCTTTAGCCTCACGGAGGAAAGATCTGTGTGTAAAGCTAATAGACAGGAGACTATAGACAAAAGTATGTGATACAGGAGAAAAACAATAAGAAGTCCCTAAGAGGTTAGGAGGGGTTGAAATCTGCCACACAGTTTTAGGGATTAAATACCTTAAAAGTGGAGTGATGAACGAAGGCAGTATATTCTTCTTAAGGAAACTGTTAAATTCATGACATAGTTTAAGGAGGTAACTAAGTTTTAAGCAAATTATTCAACTACCTAGTTGTTTATACTTCAAACTGTTTATCTTGCCTGCAAACATTTTCACTAGGACTTACTATTCAGATCAATCTGGTGGTGCTTAAAAAATAAACTCTTTAAAAGGATCAGTAAACTTAGATAATATGTTGCTCATCAACTTACCTTAATGTCCCAGTTCACTACTTTGTTTCCTGTTAATCTTCCATGCAAACAATTAGTAGATAAATCAAGACAGATTGAATTTTTGCAGGCCTAAGAATAAAAGTAAAGCAAACAGCTAAGCACAATGAGGACAAAACATAATTTTAACTATATATGAAACATTTCACCATAATTTAAAAGGGTATATATTATAGTCAATGATAAGATGTTTACAATATGAAGTTTAATATTACTATTCTAATTGCCCCTTAAAAGAATCGAGACTAGATTCTAAAGCATCATCAAAAGTAGGTCACTACTGCTTGCCATTTGACAGATGAGCTATAGCAACAACTTACTCACCAGGTTGCCACAGGGGAGGGGAGGAGGAGGCCATGGGAAAGATAGGTGAAGGAGAGTGGAACATACAAGCAACCAGGTATGGAATGAATAAGTCACAGGGATAAAAGGTAAAGCATAGGAGATATAGTCAGTAGTACTGTATCAGTGATGTATGGTGAGAGATGGCAATTACACTTGTGAGCATAGAATAACATACTGAATGTCAAATCGCTGTTGTATACCTGAAACTAATGTAACACCATGTGTCAACTATATTTGAATTAATACATTTTTTAATTCTGTGAAGTTAAAAAAATTAAAAGTAGGGGTGCCTGGGTGGCTCAGTTGGTTAAGCGACTGCCTTCAGCTCAGGTCATGATCCTGGAGACCTGGGATCGAGTCCCACATCAGGCTCCCTGCTTGGCGGGAAGCCTGCTTCTCCCTCTCACTCTCCCTGCTTGTGTTCCCTCTCTGGCTGTGTTTCTCTCTGTCAAATAAATAAAATCTTAAAAAAAAAAATTAAAAATAGGGTGCTAGGTGGCTCAGTGGGTTAAAGCCTCTGCCTTCGGCTCAGGTCATGATCTCAGGGACCTGAAATCGAGGCCCACATGGGGCTCTTTGCTCGGCAGGGAGCCTGCTTCCTCCTCTCCCTCTGCCTGCCTGTCTGCCTACTTGTGATCTCTCTCTCTGTCAAATAAATAAAATCTTAAAAAAAAAAAAAAAATAGAAGCCTTAAGCCAGTATATGGAAACATAATTTTGGCTCTTTAAAAAATTCAATGTTTTATTCCCATCAGTATTTCACTAGGCATTTCACTGATACATATAAAATATGTAATTAAAATGTGATATAGAAATCACAAAACAATTTATAAAATCCAGTCACACACATAAGATACGAGTTCCTTTCATGTTATTGACCAATCTGGTTATATTCATACTCAGAGTCTAGTCCATAATTCTAGAAATTGTCAAACTTACTAACTTCCATAAAGAATTATAAAGGTCATAACTTCACATTCAATCTATGAATTTGCAGATTAATGAAGCATTCTTGAATCCAATCACTGTTTGAAAAAAGACAAAAAACCCAAAAATTCCACAACTGTTAGCAAAAATGATGCACTATTTTCCTCTTAAGGCAACTGAGAAAAAAATGCTTTGATAAAACAAATATAAGTTGAGTTTACGGTTAATGTAAACTATATTAGTCTCAGAAACAGAAATGTCTTTCTCCTATTACTACCTTAGTTTGGGTATTGTGTATCTATGACCTGACCTCACATAATAAACCTCCACACAGCATGACTGCCTACCACCTCCTAGCCCTCCAATCCAACTTCCACAGTGCAAGTTGAAACCTTTTTTCTAAAATGCAAACCTGATCATATTTTGTTCTTCTCCTCAAAATCTCGTGCACTGCCTTCTGGCATAGGAGGTTTGCTATCATCTGGCCTCCAAGTGCCCTCTAATTTAATTTCCTGCCATCTTCTCTACTTGCTTGCTTAGTGCCCTAAACCCCAATACATGCAGATCCCAGTTTTACAGTATGTGCCTTTGCAGGTGCTGCTTGTTATGCCTGGCACATCCCTCTTCAACTCTGCTTTTTAAAACACAAATCAAACCATCTTTTCTATGATCTTTGACCCTGCTGAAAGAATCAACCACTCTCTTTTGTAGCTCCCTGTATTTTGTACATAATTCCAACAAAGAAATACTGTATAGTGGTTAAGGATATGCATTAAATAGGCTGAGTTCTAACTCCAGCACTACCATTCACTAGAATTATGAAGCTAGGCAAGTTACTTATCTTTACTGAGCCTAAGAAAACTAGAGCTTATAAAAGACACAGGTAATACCATATATCCCTTAGATTTTTGTGAAGGGTAAGTGAAACAATACATGTAAAACATTTAGCATAGTGCTTAATATCATGTAAATACTAAATGGTAGCTAAATGCTCATAAAATTATATTGTACTTTTTTTTTTTTTTACATATTTACTTCACTTTAGGTTATAAGCTTCTTAAAGTCAGATACTTTATTCATCTTTATATCCTGAAAGTTCCACACAATTCTTGGCTTGGAGGAGAGACACTAGAAAATTATCAACAATGGATGGTTTAACACCTACAAATGAGTACAAAAATGAAAAATTGTTGACTGTCAAAAAAATCCTCTAGAGCAGCCCTTCCCAGAATAGCACGTTAGTAGTGAGATTAAAAAATGAAACATGCTCTATGCTCAAATAACTAGTGAAAAAGTAGGATAAAACAAAAGTAAACTAGTTTCTAACAAGATTCTAACAAGATTTTTCAAGTGAATCATCAATCTCCAAAAATGGGTATAGAGAACACAACATTTCTCCAATACTCTGTTAACCAAAGAACCCTCGTGCCATATTATCACCATTTTCAAGAAATATTCTTCAAAGAAACTGTTTATTATATATATTTGTCATACTGAGTTTCTTGAAGAAAAACAATGGCTATTTTCTTATTACAGAATTTTTATTGTTGGAAGTTCCAATAGTAAAAATTCAACCTAATGTTATCAAGTTTAAATTTGAAGAGAATATGACAACCGCAATGCCAAAAAGACTCAGTGAGCTATCACATAGCTAGAGCATGCTACCAAAAACATTAGGGAGATTAAATTCAATTATTTCCTCTCTACTTATAATAGAGTAAAAATAAGTATATGATAGAGTACCTGCCAAGAAAATAAAGTCTAGTTCAGGAGACAAACATGTCTTTGGGAAAAAGTTAGTGTTATAAAGGCAAACACTAAAAGAACAGGAGGCCCAAGAGACATTATAGCCAATGCAATGGATGAACCTTGATCCAGATTTAAGTCCTGAAAAAGCTAAACAAAATATTTTTAGGAAAATTTGAATGAGTTATACAGCACATAAATTATTGATAATTTTTCTAGGTAGGTTAATGATTACAGAGAATACTTAGGGGCTAGGTGTCTGATAGTTATGTCAATCTGCCTTCACAAAAGATTGGAGACAAAGTCCACAGGTATGGCAAAGTGTTAGTGATTAGTGAATTCAAGTGGAGAGTATACACAATTTCAATTTGCCATTCTTTCAACCTCTCTAGGCTTGAAATTAATCAAAACAAAAAAGGGGAATACAAACGATAGGTAAATTTTATTAGGTCAAATATCACAAATGAGTATTCAAAGTAATAAATTATGACCATGTACTAGCTGGCTAAACTAGAAAAAAACTTCTACAGTGTATAATCTCACTAAAAGCATTTTCTGGGTCAATATAACATTTAGTATAACGAAGACAACTAATATTGTTTATGCCACCTTTTTTTTCTTCCTCCCAGTTCTACATTTGATCTTTCCCTCATCCTTTGCTGATCTTAATTACTTTCAATAGGTAGGTCTTTGAAAGAAAAAGGACAACGCATGCTATGCATATATGTAGTTACTTTTTTCTCCTTCTGAAATAAACATGTCACTTTTTTTTATTTGTTTTCTTGCATTACATTTGAAAAATAAACAAAAAATGTTGAGAGCATAACTCTGTTTAATCTCTCCTTCCAAAAAAGCAGGATAATATAAGTTTAAACAGTTTCATTTACTGATGTCAATTTCTTAGTACAAATTCCCACAGTTCCCACTCACACTAGTGGGTTGACATAATGATTAACAGGTCAGGGGTGCCTGGATGGCTCAGTCATTAAGCATCTGCCTTCAGATCAGGTTATGTTCCTGGAGTCTTGGAATCAAGCCCTGCATCGGGTTCCCTGCTTGGCAGGAGGCATGCTTCTCCCTCACTCAGTCCCCCTGCTTGTGTTCCCTCTCTAGCTGTGTTTCTCCCTGTCAAATAAATAAATAAAATCTTTTAAAAAGAAAAAAACAATGATTAACATTTGAATCCTAGTTGGGAATTGCACCTTAATTTTTATTGCTTCTCTTCTTTTGAAAATATTTTTTAATGGAAATTCAAGACTGTTCTTAATTATCCATTGAAATGACAAAAGGAACAAGAAAGGAATTTTAGTTCACAGCATAGTTACAACTAGATACGCTCCATGCATTTACTCTCACCTTTGCAGTGTAGTGAAGAAGGATGTTAGCAGGCAGGTCAGCCATGTCAGACTCCTGAAATTTCCAAGGGCTTAAACAATTTGGACCTAAAAATTATTTATACACACAGACACAAACATCACTGAATATAGATTGTCACCTTGACTTGGTGTAATTAGAATAAAATTTAAAATTAATTTCAACTGTTGATTCAAGCCAATCAACAGTTAAAACATACTAGGCAAAATTTATTTATTTATTTGGGGGGGGCAAAATTTATTTTTACACCACCTTCAGTTTGTCTAAAACCTAGAAAAGCTGGGGGGTAGTTTGAGCTCCCCTATAGAAAGGAAATTTTATACAGTATTAAAAAACTAACACCAAATACAACAATATTTACTTATTATCTAATGTAATTTAAATTTATAAGATAAAATAGCAAAACAATCAACCAGTAATGTGGATATCACAGAAATGGAACAGTAAATTAATAGGGCTTAAATTACAACAAGGTTCCATCTTAAATAAAAAAATGCAGGAAATAGTACTAACCATTTCATCTTAATGAGCCTGCGGTGAAACTAGTATACTTACATTTTACCAGTATGCACTGTGAATTTGTACACACCTTTTGGAAATTGATTAGGCAACATGTATTGAGAGCCAAAAAAAAAAAAAAATTCAAACACTCTGAATATTTATCCTGGGAATTTATCATTAGTAAACCCATCCAAATAAGGAAAAAACATTAAAAGTACAATAGTTCATCTCATTTAATATCTAAAGTTTATATCAAATTAAAAATTATAAATAATCTAAGTAAATCATGCAATATGGATTCAGTGAAATATTATGCAGCCATTCAAAACAATCATTATGAAGGCTATACAACAAATAATTATTATTTATAAGAGTAGAATTGTAGGTGGAAAAATTATGAAAATAAAATCCAAACTATACAAACTATAACGACTACACTAAATGACTTATTATTAACTTGGAATTTATTTAGATTATAGATAACTTTCAAATATTTTGGTGAATTTTAAAGTAATGATAAAATTCTGATATAAACTTTCAAAGTTTGAGCAGTCCCATTCATCTCAAAACTCCTATGTTACCTAAAAAATACATTTTTACATAAAAGAGTTCTTCTGGGGGTGCCTGGGTGGCTCAGTTGGTTAAGCGACTGCCTTCAGCTCAGGTCACGATCTCAGAGACCTGGGATCAAGTCCCACATCGGGCTCACTGCTCAGCGGGAAGCCTGCTTCTCCCTCTCTCACTCCCCCTGCTTGTGTTCCCTCTCTGGTTGTGTTTCTCTCTGTCAAATAAATAAAATCTTTAAAAAAAAAAAAAAAAAAGAGTTCTTCTGCAGTTAATATATATGAATACTTAGAGGTTTACCTCCTGAACATCCTACTAGAATACAGATATAATTTTGAAAATAGTTATGATCCAATAATAACAGTGTCTTTAAAATCACAGGGTCCCTTATAAGAAGAAGAATAGACATCTTTGTCTTTGCACATATACCTTAGTTACCTTCTTAAAGACCTTAACCCCAAATACAGTTTTATAGGGTTTAGAGCTTCAACATTATAATTATGTGAGGGATGGAGGTCTTAACTAACGTTATTGTGGTAATCATTTTATAATATGCATGTGTATCAAATCATTACATTCTACTTCCTAAACTTACCTATGTTGTTTTTTTGTTGGTTTGTTTTTTATTGTTACTTAAATTTTTTTTCCAGTGTTCCAAGATTCATTTCCCATTCCCCACACCCAGTGCTCGACACAATAGGTGCCCCCAGTACCCACCACCAGGCTCTCCCATCCCTCCGCCCCAAGTCCCTCAGTTTGTTTCTGTGTCCAAAGTCTCTGTTGTTTCGTTTTTCTCCCTGGATTACCCTACTTCCCATTTACTTTCCTTCTCACACTGTCCTCCAGTTTACCGCTCATGCACCGCAAGTAAACTTACCTATGTTTTATGTCATAATATCCTAATCAAGTTGGAAGTGGCAGGGGGGCGGGCATGGAATGTAGTGGTCTTTTTCTTCCCTTTCAGCTTCCATTACAAATACAAATATACTCTTTAGATCAAACATATTCTTCAAAATATAGGTAGGCAACAAAAAAACTACTTAATTTTAAACAGTATGACTACACATGCTCACCTGCTAAATACAATGCCTTCACCTGAGGAGGCTGTAGTGCTTCAAAGAAGATGATAACAGACCCTAGCTGACCCTCCAGAGATGTGGGGCAGCCCCATTCACTATCTTGGGTTCCAGCTGATATCAATTTGGTAATCATTTTTGACTTTTCAAGTGTTCCTCCCCAGGAGGCTGATGACAGAATTCCACCAAATGATGTCCGATGAGGGGTAATGGGGGAAGAAAAAGGTGGATCTGGGATTTGGGAAGGTGGAGGAGTGGTGGTTCTTTGCCCAGCTGAACCAATGCAGCAGGAAATAAAAGGCTAAAAATTAAGAAACAGAATAAATTACATAATTTTAATTACATCTCTATCTTTATATTGAAAATAAAACTACATAAAATTAAGAAAACAGGATGCCTGGATGGCTCAGTGGTTTAAAGCCTCTGCCTTTGACTCAGGTCATGATCTCAGAGTCCTGGGATGGAGGCCTGCATCGGGCTCTCTGCTCAGCAGGGAGCCTGCTTCCTCCTCTCTCCCAGCCTACTTGTAATCTCTCTCTGTCAAATAAATAAACAAAATCTTTAAAAAAAAATTAAGAAAACAAACAGATGGAAGATAAAACCAGAAGTTTTAATTTTATTGGATCATAATATATGCACGTGTGTGCACACATAAGAAGTCATTATAGATGTTACTTTTGGTCTATGGGATTTACATGCATTACTTTTATAACTCACATTTTAATGAGTATTTTTAAAAACTTTCACAATTTTACTATATTCTAAAATAGAGAAAATTACTATTTTCCGCTCTTTAAAATTTATAAACAAAACTACACATTAGTATAATACTAATTACAGGTTATCCTGTAATAAGCATCAGAAGAATTTGGAAATTACCAGAATCCTAGAATCACTTGGGAAATAATATATTTCATTATCTTCAAAATCATCTTAAGAATTCTCAAAGAACTTTTACACTACTGTTCTTTAAGAATCATCTCAGTAAATAAATTCCAACTCGTATCTGGCTACAATGTAATATGTAAAGACTTAAAGTTTCTTCATTATTATTTCAAATTCAGTGGGATGGAAATGAGTCCAATAGAATAGTCTCTAAGTATTTTGTATACTTGGAGGGCTTTATTTATTATTTATAGATTTTATTTTTAAAAATATTTTATTTATTTGACAGAGAGAAACACAGCTAGAGAGCAAACACAAGCAGGGGGAGCAAGAGAGGGAGAAGCAGGCTTCCTGCCAAGCAAGAAACCCAATGCATGACTCGATTCTGAGACTCTGGGAACATGACCTGAGCTGAAGGTAGATGCTTAACGAATGAGCCACCCAGGTGCCCCTAAGATTTTATTTTTAAGGAATCTTTATACTCAACATGGAGCTCGAACTTACAACCCCAAAGTCAACAGTCCCATGCTCTTTTGACTGAGCCAGTCTGGCATCCCTTGGAGGGCTTCACTAAATGATTCTTTGCTCTGCTCTATTCAATTTCTTTGGTTTTCTTATTTTAAGTCTGACTTCATGTAATAATGATGGACTAATACTATTAAATACTAACTTACTATATCTTAGAATACAGAAAACACTTTAAAATTCATGGGCACATATTTAAAATACACAGAACCTTCTACATTAAACTGAAAATCTTCAAAAGTTCTCAATCAATGGGTCCCATAAAGAGTAGATTAGATATGGAGAAAGGGGAACACTCTTACATTGCTGTTGGGAATGCAAGGTGGCGCAGCCACTCTGGAAAACAGTATGGAGGTTCCTCAAAAAGTTGACAACAGAGCTATCCTATGACCTAGCACTACTAGGTATTTACCCCAAAGACACAAATGTAGTGATCTGAAGGGGTGTCTGTACCCCAATGTTTATAGCAGCAATGTCCACAACAACCAAACTATGGAAAGAGCACAGATGTCCACTGACAGATGAATGGATAAAGAAGATGTGGTATATATAAAGAATGGAATACTACTCTGACATCAAAAAATGAAATCTTGCCATGTGCAACAATGTGGATGGAACTAGAGGGTATTATCCTAAGTGAAATAAGTCAATCAGAGAAGAAAATTATTGTATGATTTCACTGATATTCGGAATTTGAGAAACAAAACAGAGGATCATAGGGGAAGAGAGGAAAAAATAAAACAAGACGAAACCAGAGAGAGACAAACCATAAGGGCCTCTCAATCATAGGAAAGAAACTGAGGGTAGCTGGAGGGGGAGAAGCGTGCGGAAATGAGGTAACTGGGTGGAGGGCATGCGATGTCATGAGCATGGTGTATTATATAAGAAGGATGAATCACTGAAACCAGTAATACATTATGTTGATTAACTGAATTTAAATTAAAAAAGAAGAGTACATTAGATGTGCTTACTTCATTCATGGCAGGAAATCTGAGAGGGGCAGAGACCTTCTGCTGTCCATTGTCATAGATATAGACAAGGCTCTGACCAAAGGGTCTTTTTCCAGGCATGTGAACAATGGTTATGTTGTGCTAATAAAGTAAGACATACATTTAAAAACTAAAATTACATTAAATATTTGGAATGACAAATGTTTTCAGAGTATTACTTTATATCTAGTTTGTGTGAATAGTAAAACATTGAGTTTAAGCATAAATAAATGCTGGTTAAAATTCTGTTCTTAAAGTGAATAACAATTTTTCCTGTAGTACTATAAAGTATAAAGGCATTTACATCTGTTCTAGAAATTTATACATAATTGTAACAGAGTATCTTTTCTGCATTTTCCAAGTCTGAGTATTCCTTACAATCAATTTTTCTAATAAGAAGCAAATTTTACTTTAAGAAAAGCAAAGGAAACGCATTGTTTTGAGTAATTTATGTTCTCATTTTAAATTGAATTTCAAAGTCAAATCTGATTCTAGAAAACTTGAAAGAAGTGACATTTCCTTTTAACTTTTTAGAAGATTTACTGCTGCTAAATTTATAATGATGATGGAAGTGCTTTTAATTTCCTATATATAAACTTCAACATTTATAGAATTTTAATGTGAAAATTAATTGACTCTCAAAAAGGAGACAAGTCCTGATGTACGTTTTTAAAGGAAAGAACCAGAAAGTGAAACATGATGTCCTAAATCCTTACCCAGAGGGAATCACAGAAACTATGGTCAGGAAGCATAACTGTAGCATATTCTCTTTTTGTGCACACTGCCACAACCAGCATGCCTGAATGGGTAATAAAAGCTTCGAAACCCATGCCACTTCCTGTAAAGAAGCTAACAAAAATATATATTATCAGAACTTTTGAAATCTGTTATTCAGCTATATCATCACTGAAACACACAAAACTATGTCATCATGAATATCTTTATCAATAACACTGTGGCTTACATTCTATTGCCACATATCAGTCCAATCCTGCTTCAGAGATAAGTCTTACATCCTTTTTGGACTTAATGGTTTAGTAAATTATAAAAGGTAGCCATATGAGTGGAATTCCATTATCAAACAACAGTAAAACGATAAACTTTCGAAGCTTCAAAATTCTTTCAAACAGGATTCAGAAAGTATAAATGAAAAGTCTTAAAAATTAAAAGACATATTAGAAATTATCAATTACTGAAGTAACTAAGTTTGGATGTACATAAAGGTTTTCTGATCCTTCATATAAATATACAGCATTTTCAATGGAACACAAAGATCACCATTCATTTTAAAATCTGTTATTCCTTTTTTACTACTTTTACAATATTTTTAAGAAGGAACTTTGTTTCCAAACTAGCTTAAGAACTGGCAAAATATTTGAGCTATGTAGTCAGTATCACGAAAGCAAAAACACACTTATAACTAAACACATACACCCTAATGATAAAGAGGCTTCCAATAAACTGTTCTGCACTTAAAAATTAGATGTTTGAAAAGCTTTTTCCTGGTTGGGAGTTACAGGATACACTGTTAAGACAGTATTCACTTATATTCCATAACTTGTACAGTACCTGTACAATTGTTTTCTTTTTCCTCCTTTGTTAGCATTGCCAAGAGTCAACTGATCCTGATCTAAGCAAAACCAAGCACTGAAAGAAAAGGCAGACCCTGGCCACTTCTGTATGGAAGGCACAGAAATTCCTGCCATGCTATGTGACAAATTAAAATACTGCAGTGCGCTCTCTAGACTTTGTTTTCGGGCCATTGTCAGAATTGCTCGAGTCACAGGAGTGGTATAAGGATGAATATACTCTGATTTCTCCACTCTCAGCAATCTTAGTAGTCGACGTATTTCTTCTGAGCTCACTGACTGACTCCCCAAGGAACCATGAAGTGCAATCAAGTTCTCAGCACAAGTTCGGTGGAGGGAAGAATGGGAATCAAGAGTTTCGATGATGTGAACTCCCATGTTTGCATTGACACAAGTAGTTCGACTCTGCCTATTAATACAACAAATTCTTTTCAGCCAATCAGAGATGAAGATTTGTAGATCATGGGATTCTAGCTCAGGAAGCCACTGGATAAGAAGCAAGAGAGGGTGGACATTACTAATGCCCAAAATCCCAACTGAAGTGTGGTCACCCTCTACAGCCTATAAAGTAACATAAAAGACAAAAGGTTAGTAACCACCTTCGATATGGAGATAGGGAACTTGTTTAATAAAGCGAAAAAACTCACCATATTCATAAGTTCTTTAAGCAGTTCCAGTGGTGGCTGACCCAGGGATTTTAAAACCTCAAACATATGTGTATAACCAATTCTTTCTTTAAACACTTCCTAGAGGAAGGGAAATAAATATATGAAAGCACATTTTCAAAGACTAAATTTGTTGGACTATTTAAAATGCTGAGTAATACCCATTTAGGTTAATTAATTAATATTGAAAAGACTGTATTCATATTTGCCTCTCAGATCACTTCTTTATCTTAAAATGGATTCCATATATCTCCTGAAGTATGATGTGACCATAATCTACCAAAATGTAAAATAAATGAAATAAGCAATAACTGTATATTATAAAATAATTATATTAATTTCAGGTTAGGGTACAATCACTTCCTTTCTACACTTGATTATCTAAATGGACTGAATTATCTGGAACATCAAGGTCACTTTAGTAAGGTCTAAGTCATACGTATTTTTGAATTTGTGGGCACACAAAACCATAAAGTAAAACAAAAAGACAACCAAAAAAGCTAGTAAGTGAATTCGTCCAGTAAATCAGGCACAAATGTATACACTTACTATAAAATCAAAAGATTCAAACCATAAAATGAATAACAGGCTGTCTCTCTAGGGAGGGGAACTAGTTGACAGTGAGCCAAAGGTAGGAAGAAAATCTTTTTTCAAAAGGCATTCTTAAATACTAATTCAAAAGGATAAAAAAAAAAAAAAAAAAAAAAAAAAAAAAAAAAAAAAGGATACAACACCCCTATGTTTATAGCAGTATTATTAGCTACAATGGTCAAATTATGGAAACGGCCCAAGGGTCCATCCACTGATGAACGGATAAAGAAGACGCAGAGTGAGAGAGAGAGAGAGAAAGAGAGAGAGAGAGAGTGTGTGTGTATAGATAGATATATAGATAAATATATATGTGATATAATATTACTTGGCCATAAAAAAGAATGAAATCTTGTTTGCAATGACATAGATGGATCTAGAGAGTACTATGTTAAGAGAAATAAGTCTGTCAGAGAAAGACAAATACCATATGATTTCACTTATATGTGGCATTTAAGAACAAAACAAACAAGCCAAAGGCAAAAAAGGGAAAAACAGGAGAGAGAGAGAGGGAGGGGGCAAACAAAGCAAGAAACAGAGTCTTAACTACAGCAAACAAACAAATGATTACCAGAGGGAACGTGAGGGGGAGGGTACATTAAATAAGTGATGGGGACCAAGAAGTGTACTTGTGAGGAGCTCTGAGTATTGTACAGAATTGCTGGAACACTACATTGTACACCTGAAACTACTATTACACTGTATGCTAACTAAAATTTAAATTAAAAACTTAAAAGAAAGAATACCAATCATTTTTTAAAAGAACTTTTCAAAAAATAAAGATTCTATTTATTTAGAAAGAAAGAAAGCATGAGTGGGAAGAGGAGCAGAGGGACAGGAGGAGAGAGACTCTCAGGCTGACTCCGTGCTGAGCATGGAACCAGATGTGGGGGTCAATCTCACAATCTAAAATGAAGGCCTGAACTGAGGTCAAGAGTCTGATGCTTGGGGCGCCTGGGTGGCTCAGTTGGTAAAGCGACTGCTTTGGGCTCAGGTCATGATCCCAGAGACCTGGGATCGGGTCCCACATCGGGCTCCCTGCTTGGCGGGAGGCCTGCTTCTCCCTCTCTCACTCCCCCTGCTTGTGTTCCCTTTCTCACTGTGTTTCTCACTGTCAAATAAATAAAAATCTTAAAAAAAAAAAAAAAAAAAGTCTGACACTTAAGTGACTGACCCACCCAGGGGCCCCAAAAAAGGGTATTTTTAAAATAACCTTTTGAATTTTAAACCATGCAAAGGATTACATAATAAAAAATTTGTATTTTAATAGGACTTCAACATCATTCCAGGTCTGAATATCATAATACAGTACAGCCAATCCATTATATTCATAAACCAACTACTTAGAACTTAAAATGATTTTTTTCTTACAGCAACTATTATAAATGGGATTCGATTCCCAAGCCAGCTTATAAAAGTTATAAAAGCCTATCTGGTAGGCATCTAACCATAAGTTACATATATAGCAACTTTTATAGAGCAATTGTTAGTCTCCTAACAAAAAACAATGGAAAGTAAGAAATACTACTGAAGGCATGGCTTAGGGAACGAAGAATAATTCATTCGTATCTACCATTAAGGCAAAAAATGAAATATATTAGAGGTGGTAGACAGAAGGTAAAATGGTCATAGTAATAATGATGATGATGATAACAAACACTGATATTTATTAAGCATTTACCATGTGCCTGGCACTATGCTTACCACTTTACACAGATGATCTCATTAATCCTTAAAATTACTCAATGAGGCAATTACTAGCACAAAATCATCATGAGTGAATAGCAAGACAAAGTCAGTGGGTAGTGAATTAGACAGAAAGTAAGTCCTGGGAGTAACAGAAAAGAATTTCATGGCCATCTGGAAAAACAAGTCCCCAACTGATATGACTGTTCACATGTGGAAATGTTCACAATCTAGGGAGTCATAAACTGACAAATAGTGAAAAAGTGATTATTTTATTAATGAAGAACTATGATATAAAATGTAATTCTTTAAACACACTAACCATAGAATCATGTAAAATAATCATTTCAGCATCAGTGCTACCTTTGTTGACTGTCACTGTAAATCTCTACTAGTTTAGAGTTCTATTGTATAATCCCACAGCAGTGCTCATTAGTGTTTTGCTCTAAAATTATCAGCAAAATGATTCTGACACTGAAATAGTTTGTGACTATTTCACTTCAGGTGTGAAATCACAGGTATTATATACATACTTTCATACTTCACCTTCAGAATTATACAGTGAAAATTAGTTTATCTAAAATAACATTTTAGAGCTTGAGGATATATGTTTCACCTTTGCAGCTGGAGATTTGTTCATTACTGCTGTCAAAGCCTGAATGGTTGATATAGCCAAACAATCCAACTGTCCCTGAAACACCTACCAGACAGAGGGAAAAAAAAGGTTAAGAAATTAACAATGTGTTCAAGATTTGTATTCAGTTAGGAAACCTTTGTTCTGAAAACCTGAAAAAAAATAATTACTTAACATGCAATACATTCCTCCTCCAATAAAATAGAATCCTGAAATACTATACCTGCAAAAAAAGTTACCTACCTACTTGGCAGAAAATACGCCATGTGTCAAGAAGGATAAAGTTAACTTCACTCATTACTTTGAAATGTTTTGGGGAAAAAACAAAAACCAATTAAGAACACCAAGCTTAATACATGCTTTTAAAAATAATGGACAATCTCCAGAGGAAGGGAGGGAAGTCTATCATTAGAAATTCTATCATATTTTAATTTCCCTTCAGAAATATACTGAATTTCCTAGGTTTAAATTTCACTAGCATGTATAAAAGAAGTTTAAAATGGTGTTGTCTATTTGGTTTACAAGCCCTGTATTATAACTGAAATGGTATGTTTAATCGCCAATCATACTTCCAAACTTAAGGCATATCTATTTTTACATAAAATGCAAAATTTGAGGCAGAATAGAAAATGAAATATGTACGTATAATCATAATCATGTTTTTGAGAAGGCAACCTTTAATGACAAAAACTGTAAAAAAAACATGAAATAAAAACTAGCTTCAGTTTTATTTTTTCTATTTCTGTTTAAACTTCATCATAAAGAGTTGTATTAAATTTCAGGGCTATACATTTAAAGAAAAAAGTGAAAACAAAAAGTAACATTAACAACATGAAAAAAACCTGAACATGACTATTATATCATCAGACTTAATGAACCATGAAAGCATAGCAGGAGAAGGAGAAAGGTGTAAAAACTCATAGTCCCCCAAAATCTGCTTTTGGGAATATATTACTATGACTTAAAATTAGTTACTCCATGAATACAACTTTCCTTTCTTCCTTCCACTAAAAATGATTTGAGTAAAAGTGGACTCATTAGATTTTTGTCATTTTAAGCTACGTTTTACCACTTTTAGGCAAGTTATATAGGCCAGTATATTGATTTTTGTTGATGTTATTAAAAATTATTACATATACATGGTTTACATTTGTCATTCTGTATAAAGAATTTTATATGAATAAGATCCTTCCTACACTTTGCTCAAGATGAACAGGCATCACAGTACCTACAATTAGGAATACTAACATAAACCTCTAAGAATATTGTTGTAAATATTTTATTAATCTATATAGGAAGGCCTTAAGTCTAACATAGAAAAATCTGAAATAGTACTCTATAGTTGATATTTTATATCCAGAAAAGAAAATAATAGATTTTCATGTCTCTTTATACCACAGCTCTATTTATAAACATATTAAAATAATATTAATAAAAGACATCATGTAAGCTCTCTCAAAACATTTTGGGAAAGGAAAAAAAACAAAGCATTTTTAATAGGTAGTTTTTTCAAAACTGAATTACCTAATGCTGAAAAGCAACAAAAATTGCTTATTTCTGTTCTTTACTCATACAGTGGTGACATTTTAGAAAACAGTTAAATTTTATGCTAAATTAAGATTCAAAGTGTTCAGTATCTTCTCCCCTTCCTCCAAGATTCGGGTGTCCATTGAATTATAATCATTATTTGTGAAAAAGAAGCAAAGAATCAAGATATTAAAACTGACCATACAAATTCACAAAGCCTAAGGTCCCAACACACCACAATGCTTAGAGAAAGAAGCTCCCAAAATACGAAGTCACCACCACGTGGACAGCATTGATATTGGGATCCCATTCCTGTACTTTGTGTTTCCTTAAACTGAAAAGGATGCACACATATACAGATGGAATACTGTTTATCATTTATATCAACCACCAAGATTTCAACATATTTCTCTTTTAGATAAAAAACTTTTTATTTTTAATTTTTTAACAATTTTCAAAAATAATTAATGAAGATTAGAATTAGATAGGGTTTGTGTATTTTAAGACATAAGAAGAAAGTACAGGAATAGTTGCTCTGATTGACTGATTTTGGACTTCAGCTGAAACAAGATGCAGGCTTTGTAGATACCTGGTCCTCATTTATTTCTGTCAGTAATTTGTTGGCAAGGTCTTTCTCGTTCTTGTCTGCCACCTTATTGTTAGCATTTAAAAACAGCTGTTAAAAAACAGAGACAAGAATAATAGAGAAAGAACATTAAATAATTACCTATAAGTAGAAATGAAGTTTAAATGGATTTCCATGTCTCTTGAAAAGAAATTCAAGAACCCACTGGTGAAGTATATCACTTTTAAACTCTACATAATTAATTGTTAGTTATTGCTCTCTTAGAACTCAAAGTTACTGAAATAAGAAATAATAGCAACAAGTAGATTAGTTAATATTCCTAAATTCTTAAAGAATCAACAGAAAATGAATGTCTCACTAAAAAGGAAATTTGCCATTGAGACAGATTAAAAATACTGTAGTAAATAATGTACAGTAAGGATTCTATAGTCAAGTATATTTGTAAAATGCTATTTAGTTCTTTCTGAAAATACTTCTCATCTCAAATATGCTAATGTGTTTTGACAAAGGACATATTTATCAAAATTATCAAGAGTTGAGTATAATTTATATTAGTTTCTATACAAAAAGGGATTAGGATTATCTCTGACATACATGGGGATTGCTAAGAGAATCAAGTATTTTGGTTTAAGTGTATAAAACTAGCATCCCAAAAGCTCTCAGGCACATTTTGGGTAAAAAGAAAGATAATTCAAATGGAAGTGAAAAGGGAAAAAAAGTTAGATTTATAAAGGAATTTATCAGGAGCATCCTAAGAAGGAAGTTCTTCTTAGGATGTTCCATCATTTCAGAGAATAGATATCAGAAGTCCAGTAATATACTTAAATAATGCAATATAAAATAAAATAAAGATAAAGTATGTCATGATATGAACATATATAAAGCTTAACCTAAAAATAGATTAGTATACACAACATAGGCTTTGGAATCAGAAACCTGGATATGAATTTTGGTTCTGCTAATTATTAGCTATATGATTTTAAGAAAAACTTCTCTGAGCTTATTTTCTCAAAAGGGAACAGAGTAACTCATGAAACGGGTGCAGATTAAATGAGATAATCCACGCTAGGTTATTAACATAGTGTCTAGCATGTAACAAGGGTTTAATCAATGAAAGCTGTTATTATTAACAGCAAAATATATTTTTAAAGATTTTATTCATTTGAGAGACAGAAAGACAGAAAAAAACAAGCAGGGTGGAGAGGCAAAGGGAGAGGGAGAAGCAGACTCAGCACTGAGCAGAGAGCCTGATGGAGGGCTTCATCCTAGGAAGGTGCTTAACTGAATGAGCCACCCATGTGTCCTAACAGCAAAATTTTTTCATAGTAATATTCCATATAATCTGGTGCTACACAGGAATGCTAAAAACTGATGAGAGCAAAAATGAGTAAAGGCTTTCCAGAAAGTAATCCCTATCAAGAATCTTAAAATTACTCTTTAGTAACTGTATTTCTAGACATCTACCCTAAAAATGGTTAGAAACTGAAACCAAGATTTTAGAACCAAGACGCTCACTTCAGCTTTATTTAGAGTAACATAAAGTAAGAAACCACCCAAATATCCTTAAATAGTGGAATAGTTAAATAAATTATGATTCATCCATATGCTGGAAGGGAAGTCCTTAAACTTTCTGGCCTCAGGACCACTTAACAGTCTTAAAAATTATTGAGAACTCCAAAGAACTTCTGCTTACATGGGGTTACATCTCTTAATATTTACCATAAAAGAAATTAAAATCAAGCCATTTAAACAGTTTAAGTTTAGCCCTTCAAAAACAATAAATCTATTATATGATGACATAACAATTTTTATGAAAAAAAAAACACCTTTACTTTTCACATATATATTAGTGAGAATGGCACTGCTTTTACATTTTTGCAATCTCTTCAAAAGTCTGACTGGAGGGGTGCCTGGATGGCTCACTCGTTAACAGTCTGCCTTCGGCTCATGCCATGATCCCAGAGTCTGGGGATCAAGCCCCGCATTGGGGTCCCTGCTTGGTGGAAAGCCTGCTTCTCCCTCTCCCCTCCCCCAATGCTTGTGTTCCTTCTCTAGCTGTGTTTCTCTCTGTTGAATAAATAAATAAAATCTTAAAGAAAAAAAAAAGGCTGACTTGATAGAAGACAGATGAGCTCTAATACCAACTTTGCATTCAGACTGTTATGACAATGTTGCTTTGATTCAAGTTTATGAAAATAATATAGCCTCAAACTGAAATATTAAGACTGCAGATTCCCTAAAATCATCTTGGGGATGCCACACTTTGTGAAATGCTGGGTTGAAATATTTGCAGTTATTAAAAACTACATTTTGAAAAATATATGATGGTAAATGGGAAAGACTCATGATATCATACATTTAAAAGCAGGATACAAAAATATTCACTGATATGGAAGGGGCGCCTGGGTGGTTCAGTTGTTAACTGTCTGCCTTTGGCTCAGGTCATGATCCCAGGGTTCTGGGATCAAGCCCTGCACTGGACTCCCTGCTCAGCGGGAAGCCTGCTTCTCTCTCTCCTACTCCCCTTTCTTATATTCCCTCTCCCGCTGTCTCTCTCTCTGTCAAATAAATAAATAAAATCTATAAAAAAAAAAGAATATGGGGCGCCCGGGTGGCTCAGTTGGTTAAGCGACTGCCTTCGGCTCAGGTCATGATCCCGGAGACCCGGGATCGAGTCCCACATCGGGCTCCCTGCTCGGCGGGAAGCCTGCTTCTCCCTCTCTCAATCCCACTGCTTGTGTTCCCTCTCTGGCTGTGTTTCTCTCTGTCAAATAAATAAAATCTTTAAAAAAAAAAAAAAAAAAAAAAAAAAAAGAATATATATGGGAATACTGTTATGGACATTTTGACACAGTTTTAAAATTTAAATATTTATATACATACATGTTTTATAAATAGATTAAAATATATTTTTATATTTCATTTTTTCTCCAAAATATATATTGACTATTGCTCTAGACTTAAATTCTATTTAAAAAAAAATGAAAAGAAACTTGTTCAAATAAGGCAATGTGTATGAATCTAGGCAGGTACAACTCCCAAAATCAACCTTTCAACTATACCATTCTATGTATCCACTCCCAACATTCTTTTCCACAAAGCATCGCTTAGTTGCTCCTTTCAAAAATTCTCATTACTACTAAGACTGGTTTAATGATAAATTTTTTCTTGTAGTTGATTTTTAGGCATAGATGTGGAGAAGAAAAGGAAGAAAGTGAAGAAAACAAATTAAGAAATGTAAATAAGACAACTATATCAACAGCTTTCCAGCATCTTATGACTTGAGTCCTCAAATAGAACTTTATATATTTAGAATACAGAACAATGACTCTATTTTTAAAAAACTGGTTCAAACTCCAAGCAAAGTACTAAGGTAAATGTTACGGTTTTGAACCTTTCTCTTTCCTACTAGAAACCTGTTGTTATTTTCTTCTCATTACTCCAAATATCTTTGGAAAGCTTCTAAAAATAATTCCTTGTAACTGCTTTTTTTATATATAACAACAAACAAAAGGTTTTATAGAGTATTCTGTTTTCATCTCTCTAGGATTTCTTTCCCAAGAATAATTTTTAAAAGGTGTGAGAAGGCATGTTCACTCTCTAGGAGTAGTTTAGTACTTTCATTGACTTTGTAAATATTCATCACTATTTACATCATCAATATATAATCCTTATTTTTTAAAGGCTATTTCCTTCCTCTTTCACTATAAGCCTAGCAACATAGTGGCATAAACGCTTTCGTGGATCTCTCTCCTAACAGTGTGGAAAAATTTGAGGGGCTGAAATTAAAATCCCTTTTGGGATATCTGTACAAAATATTGGAAGTACCTCCATTTCCAAAGGCTTTTCAAGAGCACTCTAAAAAATTTCTGATACCGTCTTCGAAATTTGGGAAAATATAATAATCAGATATTAATTATTACATACTCACACACAAATCTTCTACAAGTGTAAACTAATAAAAAAGCATAATAATAGCAAATTGGCAGTATATATCAAGAACATTAACAGTATTTCTACTTTCCTACTTTTCTATAATCCCCAATTATTTACAAAGTGCTTTTATACTTATATATATGTTCCCTAATTTTAAAAAAGCACATTATGTGCCCTTTGATCTAGAAGTTCTACTAGAAATGGAATTCTAGTCTATGAACTTGAAGGAGTTATGTAATAGCAAGAAAGCTGGAAATTAAGTTGAGTATCTGCTATAGGGAATAGTTAAGTAAATTTTGGTACATCTATTTAATATTATATAGATATTAAAATCATACACAGGAAAATGCAAACAAAATCATCTTACATGAAACAAAAGCACAAAATTATATGTATCAAATGCTCACACCAAATTTTAACAAGGTATAACAAAAGACTTTAAAATTCAACAAAACCAAATGCAATTAAAAAATACATGAAGAACCTGCACAGACATTTCTCCAAAGAACATATACAAACAGCCAATTAGCACATGCAAAGATGCTCAGTATTACTAATCATTAAGAGAAATCAAAACTACAATGAGATACCATTTCACACCCATTAGAATTAGCTATTATCAAAAAGAAGAAAATATCTGTCAAGGAAATGTAAAAAATTAGAATCCTCATGCATTATTGGCAGAAATGTAAAATAGCAAAGCCACTGTGGAAAACAGTAAGGTGGTTCCTCAAAATCCTAAAAATTTAATTGCTATATGATTCAGCAATCTAACTTCTGGAATATATCCAAAAGAACAAAAGCCGGGACTCAAAGAGATATGGGTATATTCAGGTTCACAGCAGCATTATCCACAGTAGTCAAAAGGCAGAATCAATACAAGAGTCCATCAACACATGAATAGGTAAACATAATTTGGTATGTACACACAATGGAGTATTCAGCCTAAAAAAAGGAAGAAAATTCTGCAATACGCCACAACATGGATGAATCTTGAGGACATTATGCTAAGGGAAATAAGTTAGTCACAAAAATACAAATACTATACGAGTCTACTTACATGAGGTACTTAGAGTAACCGAAAATCATAGAGACAGAAAGTTTAATGATGGTTGCCAGAAGGCTGGGGAGAGGGGAGAATATGTAATTGTTTAATGGGTACAGAGTTTCAGTTCTATAAGATGTAGAGGGTTATAGAGAATGGATGGTGGCGATAGTTGCACAACAATGTGAATATTTAATACCACTGAATTATACCCTTAAAAACAGTTAAGATGGTAAATTTTATGTGTATTTTACCATAATAAAAAAGAAAATCAGTAATAATAAGTTTACATTGGAATCAAAGCATAAAGAAAATAATGCTTTTTAAAATCAAAGACAATAATAATAGAAAAATACCTTGCAATTCTGTAGCAGTCGAATGAGATGTTCAAAGCAATTACTGTTAAGAAAAATGGCCTGAAGAACAGGCCTATCAGTGCAGTCTAACATGGCTGTGATGGTATCTAGGAAAATAAAAACAAAATCATCCATTTATAAAGCGGAAAATTTGGGATCACAGAAACATTTTACTTTGGCCAAAGTGACAAAGAGATGTAAAATAGAAACAGGGATAGAGACTGGGAAAAAAAACTACTTACTACTTGTTAAGAAAAATGTGTATTTTTATAATTTATTATTAAAAAATATTTGTTTTCCACATAAGAGTAATATATACTTCCCAAAGATCTAGTTATTCTTCCATTATAATGCTCAAGTATAACTAACTGTGGTTTCAAACTTGTTAATAAGCAACATCTGGCTACGTTTTGCAACAGTCTCATTTATATAGTGTAAAAATAGCATGTGGCTATTAAGAAGATAAGACTTAGGGACTCCATTTATGATGATGGTTTGCTCTTGTTTCCTACTGAACAGATATCCTTATTCAGAAATCAAGGGATAATCAGCCTAAGTAATACAGTAGTCCTTAATAAATAAGAAGTCCATTCAATATAGACTCGAACTTTCCTATAAAGTTATAATTTATAACAATTATAAAACATGTTTTATAAAAGAACAGAAACTAGATAAAATGAATCTTATTTTCCAACAGAAATAATCTCTTGTGCACTGCAAGGGATCAAGTTTCACCAAGATTTTGGTGTCCAATATTTTTTAATTAGACACCACACACACCCTCACACAACCATGTTTTTAAGTCTCTAGAGCTGTACAATAAACCATTAATGTTGGTTATGTCTGGGTGGCAGAATATAAAAAACTTAAAAAGAAATTCTCAGTTAATAATACTTGTACTATCAATCTAACAGGGGAATACAGTAAGAAATCACATATACTGAGGAAAGAGCTTACAGAGAAAAACAGAAATACATAAGCAAAGAGTGACACAACCAACAAACACAAAGAGAGGGCAAGAGAAATAAGACACATACACATAGAGGCTCTGAAAAAACAAAACAGAGGCCCTTTAGAGAAAGGACAGATGTTAAAGTGACACCTGTAGAGATTTACAGAATGACATATAAAATTGTCATGTGACTCTTGCCTTAAGTCAGACAAGACAAATGCCACATCCTGAACTTATTTTTCCTAGAATTTGAAAATGATATGACTTTCTTTTTAACAATGATGCTTTTAAGGGATTACTTTCAAAAAATAGAGGCTCAGTTTTGTCACTGTAAAAGCAAAGATACTGTAAACAAGTTGATTCCATGTTAATTTTTTTTAAAGATTTTATTTATTTATTTGACAGAGAGAGAGAGATAGCGAGCCCAAGCAGGGGGAGCATCAGGCAGAGGAGGAGGGAGAAGCAGGCTCCCTGCTGAGCAAGGAGCCCCATGTGGGGCTCGATCCCAAAACTCTGGGATCAGGACCTGAGCCAAAGGCAGACACCCAACTGACTGAGCCATGCAGGCGCCCCATGTCCCCATATTCTGAAGCCAAAATCGAAAGTTATACAATAGCTGAGTTAAACAATCAATACTTCTATATGATAGCCCTAAATTTCAAATGAATCTAAGAAAACAGACTCAGAGAAAAGGTAGTATAATAAACTTTATGTAATACTTACTCAACATTTTGATCTGCAGGGCTATGAACCGGCTTTCCCACAATCTGGACCTCCTCTGATTAGGTAAAGCTGAATGATCTGAATTTAGCAATTTAAAATAGTTCTCCAAAATAGTACTAGTTTCCACCTGTCGCTGATCAGAGCTGCTAGTGAGAAGGATATGTACCACTTCTGTAAGGCACTTTAGAGTAAGTTCTACCTTCCTACCCACTTCTTCAGGATTTCCATCCTCCCAGGAATCACAGTCTGCCAAAACTCTCATAAGAACTTCCATGGTAGCTGGAGAAATTGCTTGCAAAGCATTCCTCTGAAACATGAAAGATAATAAATATGAAATCCAAACCTAACTGAAGTTCTGTATGTTTATAAAGTTTAATAAATCTGTAAACTTTTTTTTTAATATTTTGTTTATTTATTTGACAGAGAAAGACAATGAGCAAGGGAACGCAAGCAGGCAGAGTGGGAGAGGGAGAAGCTAGCTCTCCAAAGAGCAGAGAGCCGGGCGCAGGGCTTGATCCTGGACTCTGGGATCACGACTGGAGCTGAAGGCAGATGCTTAACAAGAGAGCCATCCACATGCCCCTGCAGACTTTTTCTTTTAATAAATTAACATAAAAAAATTTTAAGCACATACTTTGACACTTCTAGTGTTTTATGCATATGTCTTCATTTCTTGCTATATTACTAGATTTTCATGTTTATTCAGACAGCAATATGCCCACATAGAAAACTTATTTACTACCCTCCCTTGCAGCAAGTGGTAGACATGTCACATAGTTCTGGTCAAGAATATATTCCAGTAGATATGAAGGAAATATATCTTTACAGATAAAAAAGAAGGACCCTTTACTCTTGGCCTTTTCATCTTTTGCCTGCCTAGAACACAGATCCGATGCTTGGAGCCACCTTTAAATCATGAAGAAACAAACCCAAGAATTAAAGTAGTAGGCTAAACAGAGGAGAACAGGAAAGTGAAAGGGTTTAGTGCTTTATATCATGGGGCTGCTGTACCAGCCCAGAACGGCCTACATCTGGATTTCTAATGCAAACAAAAAACAAAAATAAAATCTTCAATTTGGTTAATCTTCTCTAGGATTTTGTGTTGGTTATAGCAAATCCATCCCAAATGATAGGACTGGCTTGACTCTGATTCTACAAATATACTTCTGAAATTCTAAGTAATTGGTAGCTATTCGAGGTGATTCCTTAAGCTTGGAAATAATATGTTTTGCCTATAAATTGATATAGAATGAATCCAAACATAATTATGCAAAATCATCTGAAAGTAATAGCACTTAGGCCATTAGAGCTTGTTATTGTCAGTAATACTGGTAACAAGTGCTAGGATGGAAGAAACTGCCAATAGAATGCGCAACATCCATTTTCCTCCACTTCCTTACTAAAAGAAGACCTGATGTTTTGCTGGACATGTGGCTACCAGAAATAAAGATTACATTTCCTAAACTTCCTTGTTGCCAAGGAGGCTGAGGAAGCAAGTTTTATCAAATTTTTTATTTGGACATATTTCTCTTTTTTGCAGTTATCTCATGGAGTTTGGCAAATGAGATTAAAAAAAAATACGAGTGTCAGCTTTCCAGCATCTCCTTTAGAGATGGTTGGCATGTGCCATTTATCTCCCTCCTCATCTCCCCCTCCATTTTTGTGCCCAAAATGCAAATGCAAATGGCCAAAACTCTAGAAGTTAATCATGTAGCAAAAGAAATAATAACAAAGTGATATTCAGAAGGAACCTGGATCCTTGAAGATCCTCGAGCCACCAGATTAACTGGACTGCCTACTGCTATTTTCTTTATGAGGGAAAAAGTAAACTTCTAACTTAAGTTGTTATAATTTTAGTATTTACTGCTAATTATCTAACTGGTAGATCTGTGACTTACTTAGTTCTTATAAGCACTTTACATATATTATGTGTCATTTGGCTCTTATGTGTCATTATGGCCCTTATAATTGCTACTGTTTTCATATTATAAATAAATAAACTAGAACACATGTAAATAGTTTATCCAAGGTTACATAGCTAGAGATAGACATGGGATTCAAACCTATGTCAGACTGTCTCTAAAGCTTATCCTCTTAATATAATACAAAACAACAAATATGTCAGAAAGAAGCACAGGCACGCTTGGAGAAGGGAGACCAATCCCAAGACTTCAATTTTTCTGTTGTTTATGACAAGGCCATTCTTATATCTTTAGATATTCAATTCATCTAAATATCCTTATACTTATTCTATTTTCAATAAACTTCTGACCTCAAAACAGCTAAAACTACAGCTATAACCTGATTATAAGGATTTTACCTATTTTTTAGTACATAAAATAATAAACTGGCCTTCAAGTATCTACTTGATTTCTATGTTTTAATTACTGGAGGTCTCTCAAGGCTTGATTAACCCTGAGCACTAACAAAAACAAGTCTGTAGGGGCGCCTGGGTGGCTCAGTCGTTGGGTGTCTGCCTCTGGCTCAGGCCCTGCATCAGGCTGCCTGCTTGGCAGGAAGCCTGCTTCTCCCTCCATCATTCCCCCTGCTTGTGTTCCCTCTCTAGCTGTGTTTCTCTCTGTTGAGTAAATAAATAAAATATTAAAAAAACAAAGACAAAAACAAGTCTCCATGTGTTCAAAATGGTAATGGGATACAACCAGTTTCTCCACTGGTTAAAAACAATGACATTTCCAATTTTATTCATGTATACTTATTTTTATTTTTAGTAGCAGAGAAATGATGGAAATGGGTAGATACTGAAGCAAAAGAAGAATATCAGCTAATAAGGGAAGATGACAAAGCAAACAAACTGAAAAATATGATCCTAGTCATTATTCCCCTCACAAAAAACCAGACTCTTCTACTAGAATGAAGAGGAAAATGAAAGGTAGCCCACTAGGAAACCCAAATAACATTATCTGCAATATTTGTAACTTTGTTAACCAAAAGAAATCCTATATATTTTCATATATTATAGTTGTTGCAAAGTCTTGAAACATCATGTTTGTCTTTTTCTTGAAATCGCATTTATTACTAAACTTGCTGCTATATCTCTTTATTTAGTGTGTTATAAAAACATATTACTATGTTACAAATTTATTTTAATATTTTAGGAACTGCATTTTAGCATAACTAGTTTCCTTTCCAATCTTGTGCATTCTATTTTATGCATTTGAAATATTCCAACAAGGGGCTTTTACAGACTATCAACAGCATATGCAGCACAAAAAACGTTAGAAACTTCTGATCTAAACTGTGTGCTTAAAGAAAACATATAGAATGTCCTTTCTGAACTACAGTTCTATTTTCAGCTAGTAGTTATACTCAGTTTACTACAGACAATGTTTAAGATACTCACCTTCAAACATAAAAAAATAAGTATTACAGAATCTCTTTTTTGTAATAAAAAACTAGTTGGGCTTGTTGAAAAAAATGCATATGAAACTTGTATATATGCATTTAGAAATTACACAGAAGACAATTAATTCATATATATTTAATTTTGAGTTTGATTTCATGTGGACTAACAAGGGCTGACTTTATATTCTAAAGTAAGAACTAGTAGCTGAAAGTCAACACTACTAAGAACTTACAATAAAAAATTTGTTAAATATGGTTATTTATGCAATTTTATTGTTAGCACTAATATTAGGTGTTTAAAGAAGTTTTAAATAAAAGATTAGTTTTAAACAAGATATAAACTCGGAAAAATTAACTGTGTGGTTCATGAAATTATAAAAGAAGAAAGAATACATTAAATAATCCATGGAAAACTTTTTGCACTGTTAACTTGTTTTAAATAGTAACTTTCAATACTTTCCTCACCTGCCCACCAGCTACAATGGCTCCAAAGAGGTGTAATAAGCAACACTTAAGACTTTCTTTGAGGTGTTCACTTTCCTGAAAACACTCTGTGAATATAATACATAAACAAACAAGTAAGATTTCTCTTTCACAGTATGATTTATCTCTAAAGGAATGTCTGACACTGAAACATTAAAAACTATTAAAAGGCTAAAATTTTTTAAAAGGCAAAGTTAATTATGTATTTTTTCACAGTAAAAATGAAAAGAAAAACCATCTATAAGGTAGTAGTTAGATAATTCATTTATGTTATCTCATTTAATTCTCACAATACTCCATGTGAGGATGTTTTGCCCTTATGTATAAATGAGCAAATGAAATGTCTTAAAGTTACAGAGCTGCTAAGTGACAATGCTAGAAGCTAACTGAAATCTGACATTAAATTAAAGATGTGTTTTTTACCACTATTTCCTCTTATTAGTATAATTGACTATAATGACTCAATTACAGAATTGGAATAGTTGGAGAAAAAGATTTCCTAGGTTTACTCCAGGGCAAACACTCCAAAGTTCTGGTACCAAAAATAACTTTTTTTTCAATATTATAAAGCATTTTATTGTTTTCAAAAGGTTGCATATGCACATGACAAAGAATAATTAAAACAGCATAAAAGAACTGTGACAAGGAAAAGTTAAGTCTCCCTCAAACCTATTCTACATTATACCATGCTCCCCACACCTTAAAAAAAAAAAAAGTATACAAATACCCCTGCATCGTGCTTTTTATTTTTAACATTAATATATACTGGGTATTATTACATCTTAACATATACATCTTCCTTATTCATTTTTATGACCAATACAATGATGTACCTTAATTTACTTAACCAGTTCTCTACTGATAAACTTTTATGATTTTCCTCTTCATTTTGATAGTCTAATAACCCAGTAACGAATATTTTTGCATATATCATTACATACATAGACAAAGTATAATAACACAATTATTTCCAATTTTATACATAATAAACATTACCAAAAAGAAACAGCTTTAAGTAAATGTACTGATAGAAATCTACAGATAAAAAAGTAAATGATTCCAGCTATGTTGGAATAACTGTCACTATACATGGCTTTCTCCTAGAAATGACTAGAAAATTAGACAATATAGGTCGAAACTGATGCACTCTAGAAATTTCTTTCTCTCTACAGAAACAAAGTAAACTCAATGATTATTTCAACTTCCTGTTGTAGACATGTTCTGAACTGCACAGAAAAATGAAACCTTAAAAGAAGATGGGTATTTGTTGAGTTAGAAGACAGATAAAATGTTTGGGGAGGCCTAGGCAACTGGAATTTGTGAAGCAGTAAGGAGTGGAAGAAGCTCTACAGAGAAAGCACTCCAAAAATATTAGTAGGGCTCACTTTGAGTCAAAGTATCAATTCTTATATGATACTGTGGAATCCCACAAGGCAGGCAAAAACCTAGCAAGAATTCTTAAGCTGAGTAACTGTCAGATTTTACACAGCACTGTAAGAAGACAGAGCTCTAGTCAGCCACAGGAGACACACAGAAAACATTAAAGGATATAAAAGGATACACCATGTAAACTCTAATCATAAGAATGCTGGAGTGGCTATATTAGTATCTGACAAAAGCAGGCAAGAAATATCAAATTAAGGCAAGGAATATTACTATGGGTAAAAAGGAAAATGTCATTATTAAAGACAGGAAATGAAAATCAAACACCTTTTAAAAAATCTACAATAGTTTATTTTAAAGACTTCACATTTCCAAGTACTTCTGATAACTTCTTTGGGATAAACTATCAAAATATGTGCAGAATCTATATTCTACAAACTACAAAATACTGACTGAAGAAATAAGTAACAAATAATGAAATTATCCGATTCATGAATTGGAAGTCTCAATACTCTCAAGATGTCAGTTCTCCTAAAATGGTTCCTAGACAATACAATCCCAAACAAATGTATCAGCAAGTGCTTTTGTAAAAGTATTTAAAAACTGGCTTCTAAAATACATATAAAAATGTAAAGGATCCAGAACGGCCAAAAACAATTTTGAAGAAAAACAAAGTTGGCGGACTTAATGATTTCAAGACTTAGCATAAAGTAGTAATAATCAATATCATAACGGCGGCTATGTGGAACAACAAAAAAAAGAACCCAGAAATCAGCCTAATTTAATTATCTACCTGAACTGGTGGTCAGTCAGAGTGCATACGGCAATCATCTTCATCAGGTACTCAAACAAAGGACTATTCTATCTAATTCTAATTTGTAAGAAAAAAAAAGAAAGTACTAAAGCAAATATGGCAAAATGTTATGAAAGATCTGACAAATGTGAGTAGGAAACACAAGGAATTCCTTGTATATATTCTGCAATATTTTCCATATTCTTGAACTATGACAATAACCATTTTTTAAGAAAGAAAACTAAAATCCACATAGGTCACACAAGTAGCCAAATCTTTTTTTTTTTTTTTAACTCACAGAAGTATTTAACAAGTGGAAAACACATTAAAAAACACAAACCTATAGCTTATTCTTTAACACCAGAACAGCCAAGTAAAATTTCAGTACAGAATTTTTACTTTAAAAAGACTTAAAAATTAATAAGCAACACATTTATATACACATATAGACATATATATATGTATGTGTCTATATATATGTATACACACACACAGAGATATATATATAGCTAGAGAAAGAAAGAGAACACATTGGGAATTCAACAACTATGTTTTTTCTTCTTTCTAGAGATGTAACAACGTGTTTTCTAGTCAGTAATGTTCTTTCAAACACTGTACTGATTCAAAGCCAACAGTTGATTAGTAAAGCTGCTTGCTATATCCTACTCATGCTGAGCTGGTTATACCCATGGAAATCATCTTGACAGACCTTGACAGGAAGAAGGTATTCCTTACCTCAACAGAAAATCTAACAGAACCGATTTATACACCAAGAGTTTTAGCAAACCTACACAAACACTTAACATGCTTAAAGAAAAGGATAACTTTTAACTTATCTCCAGCATACGTATACATTTATTGGTGTTCACTAATGAGTTTTCATCTATAAAACTATTTTTTCAAAAATGCTTAAAAGGAGTTCAAGAAATAGTGGAACTACATCAGGACAGCAGAAGATAGTGATACAAGGATTGCAAATATAAGACTAAAAACTGATGTCCACATGTAACTTTTGGGTAACGCACACCTCTCTCAGTTGATTCCTATAGCCAAGATTAACTGTTACAGTAGGAGCTTCAGAAATTTCAGGATGATCAGCTGGCTTAACACCCTGGATAAATACTCCCAGTCAAAAACCCCAAAGAGGCTGCAGAATTGAAACTTTGAGAGTGTACAAAATGCTTGCTGGGACATGCAAAGCCTGTTGGGCTAAAGAGGGTTGTTGGTGCATTTTTCAAATACTGACACACCAACATGTATGCTGGGGAAAAGGCCCCCTGGTGGAACGCCGGCCTCAGGATTGCTCTAGAAAAGCTTGACTCAAAAGTCCCTGAGAAAGGTGTCTACTATGGGGAGTAGTACCAGGGTCACTGAATACAAGAAGGTGTTTCAGAAGAAACAGGTCCCAGGAAGGTCAGGTAATTTTCTTTTCAACCCAACAATACTTAACATTAGTGAACAGCTGCAAAACAGAGTAACTCTTTCCAAGATGTATTCTTCTGTCACAGGAGCGTTAGCTTACCCCAGTCTAATGGAGGCGGGGCACACCCAGAAAGATCTCACTGCCTAGAGGTGGGCCCTAGGGCCTCAGATCTGTCTGAGAAGGTAATAAAGATGAGTTGCATAACAAAGGCACCGCTAAACTGCTGCTTAAACCTAGTCCTCAGGCTTCTTTTTCTGCTCTATAGCCCAGAAACATTCCTTTAAAAGCCAGAAAAGCTGTAAACATGAACAGCATGTCCAATATGTCACCAGCTACTTCATCTTTACAGTGTTATAAAGATGCCATGCAAGTCATCATGTTAAATCCAGGAATCTGCTCTAGCAGATGTTCTTCAGTATACTTTTTTACCAAAGAAATATATTCATTACAAATAGGTGTATAGGTGCTTTTATCATCTCCCACATCTTCAAACTCTCCTGGGATTGCCTTTCCATAAAAATTTTCTTTAATAACTGGAACTCTTCATCCATGTAATAAAATCCAACCACAGCATCAAATTCTGTATCACAGGTGGAAGAGGACAGCGAAAATCTCTCTTCCTCTAGGGCGTCCATCACCATCGCCCCTATGCCATCCACCTGTGGGGGTGGGTGGGTCTGTTAGCCCCCTACTCCAAATGCAGCCAGGGCCCAGACTGCACTCAGCTTTACTGAGCCCCTACCAGCAAAAGGGAGGCCTCATCCATGAGCCCACCCACCAGCTGACAGCCCAACTGGGTTATCTGGGCAAGAAGACCTGGCCTCAGGCTCCTGGGCAGTAGCCATGCACAAGCTGGGCCCCCATGCTCCTCTTAAGTTTATTTCAGTAAAAATTCAGGTCTATGCTATAGTCACTACGGTATTAAGATCTTCTCAAAATAAAAACACTTTCAGAACAATAAATTAGAGGAAGAACAATAATCATAGCAAAATATGAATCAAGTACTCCAGTGATAGGTTCTTACAATCTTTATCTTACAAAAAACAAAGATGAATCAAGTAGAATCTGAATAAGAACATAAAAATAAAGAATGATCAGAGTAACATCAAAATCAAAGAAAAATTAGGATCGATACTTACGATAAAAGAAAGGGACAAACTCCACTGTGAGAGAAGCTGGTTTATATTTCTGTCTGCTCTTTTCCACAGTACTAAGGATTCGTCTATCATTAAAAAGAAGTTAATACCAAAATGTAACCATGGTGAGTAGAAATGGCATAATTACAGAAACTGTAAAATAAATTTATTACTTTTTATTTACATACTGAACAGTACATCTCTAAGGATTGAGATAAGCTTGAAAACGAAGTCTAGCCTGCAATTTAAATGCTCACCAAGGGCCTCTTCTTTTTAATTAAGCAAAAAAAAAAAATGTAAATCCTTAATGGTGAAACACAGCAGCCAGGTTAAGTCTCCTAACGACTAGAAACAGAAAAAGGAAGTAGGCACTTAAAATTTCCAATCTGTAAAATTATTTGTTCAGTAATACTGCTATAATTTGATACCTAAGGCTGTAACTTAATACCACAGGGCAAATAAAATTCATCAGAAATCAGGTCACTCTTTGCCAGTTTCTGAAACTATCTGGATACAAAGAACCCATTCCACTGCCTTCTTCCATTTTAAATTAATGTAGATCTAGTATGGGCTGGGATTGTTTTTTTGTTTTTTTTTTAAGGATTTTATTTTTAGGGAGGGGAAGGACTGAGTGAGAGGGAGAAGCAAGCTCCCTGCTGGGCAGGGAGCCAGATGCAGAGCCTGATCCCAGGACCCTGAAATCATGGCCTAAGCCAAAGGCAGTTGCTTAACTGACTGAGCCACCCAGGCGCCCTGAGGATTATTTTTGTTTTTAATGAAAATTCCAATAGTGTTGAGGGCTGAACTATTTCTACAGACTTTGGTAAGGCCAACACAAATAGCATGTGCTTTTACCAAGATCATTTCAATTCAACACAAAATGAGTCTTTTTTTTTTTTAAAGATTTTATTTATTTGGTTTGTTATTTTTTTAAGATTTTATTTATTTATTTGACAGAGTGAAACACAGTGAGAGAGGGAACACAAGCAGAGGGACTGAGAGAGGGAGAAACAGGCTTCCCGCCGAGCAGGGAGCCCGATGTGGGGCTTGATCCCAGGTCTCCAGGATCATGACCTGAGCCTAAAGCAGTCGCTTAACCAACTGAGCCACCCAGCCGCCCCCAAGATTTTATTTATTTGACAGAGAGAAACACAGCCAGAGAGGGAACACAAGCAGGGAGAGTTAAGGGAGAAGAAGGCTTCCTGCCCAGCAGGGAGCCTGATGTGGGACTCGATCCCGGGTCTCCGGGATCATGACCTGAGCTGAAGGCAGTTGCTTAACCAACTGAGCCACCCAGGCGCCCCACAAAATGAGTCTCTTAAATGGGCATGGTAGTGTGGGGATTGGAGAATAAAAGCCATTGTTAAGATTATATGTCTGACGGGTGGACTGCAGAAAATTAAGAACTCAGACACTTTTTTCATGCCCTGAAAAAACTCTTAACACTGTTAGATAAAGCCAACAAAAAAAGAAAATATTTGAAAAATAGCCACAAAGAAATTCTATATGTCTAAATATGATCTACTGATAAAGCAATGGATTAAGAGTTCTTTTTAACCATAATTGAGATATTAAAACTATTTTCTGTATATTTAAAACTAGAAAGAAAAGTCAACTGTCCACAGAATTTACATAAGACAGACACAGCTGGTCAGTAATGACAGAATAAAGGGTTCAAGATCCAAATCTAATATTCAAATTCACTAGAAATTGTATTAGTCACCATTTGCTACTACAATGCTTTCCAAATCTGTGCCTATTTCCTTTTTTTCTTTTAAGATTTTATTTATTTGACACAAAGAGACAGTGTGCACATGAGCATGGAGAGCTGCAGGCAGAGGGAAGAGCAGGCTCCCCACTGAGCAGGGAGCCCGAAGTGGGGCTCGATCGCAGGACTCTGGGATCATGATCTGAGCTTATTAAGGCATATGCTTAACTCAACACAGAGCCACCCAGGCGTCCCCAAATCAGTGTCTATTTCCACTGTGGAGAAGGCAGAAGAATTATCCTATTTTGCACTATTTGAAATTCAAACATAATATCCTAGAATATTATTGGATCTTTCTATTTGATTAAGACTGGCATTGAGATTTTTCTTATGCCTTTCAGGTAATACAAATATTACTGGAGTTTCCAATTAAAATTTTAGTCATGTCTTTATAAAAATTTATATGGTAGAAAAATTAATTTTAAAAGGATGATTTAGCTTTCAGTCAGGCTTTTCCATGAGATTATTTACATTGTTTATATTTGGCACATTTATTGTACGTTATAGTATGAACTAATAGGTTGGATATATCCTATCCAAATATCCTGGCTACGAACAATAAACATTCTCACTTTAGTAACATAATGAAAATGTACTCTGGCAATTTGTGAATAATGACTTATTGTAAAGGCCCTATATTAGATGTAACATATGAATATAAATAATTCCCATTATGGGGCACCTGCCTGTCTCAGTCACAGTTAAGCATCTGCCTTTGGCCCAGGTCATGATCCTGGGATCTTGGGATCAAGCCCCAAGTGGGGCTCCCTGCTGAACAGGGAGCCTGCTTCCTTTCTCTCTGCTGCTCCCACTGCTTGTGGTCTCTCTCTCTAATAAATAAAATCTTTAAAAAAAAATGATTAGGGGTGCCTAGGTGGCTCAGTTGGTTAAGCAACTGCCTTCGGCTCAGGTCATGATCCCGGAGACCCGGGATCGAGCCCCACATTGGGCTCCCTGCTCGGCGGGAGGCCTGCTTCTCCCTCTCTCACTCCCCTTGCTTGTGTTCCCTCTCTGGCTGTGTTTCTCTCTGTCAAATAAATAAATAAAATCTTTAAAAAGAATGAAAAAATAAATAAAAATGATTAAAAACAAATTCCTGGGTGCCTGGGTGGCTCAGTTGGTTAAGCATCTGCCTGGGGCTAAGGTCATAATACCAGGGTCCTGAGACTGAGTCCCACATCAGGCTCCCTGGTTCAACAAGGGTCTGCTCCCTCTCCCCACTTGGGTTCTCTCTTTCTAACAGATAAGTAAAATCTTAAAAACATAAAATAAAAAATTTTTTAATTATCATTATTGTTGTAGTGAAATTTAATATACTAACATGAAAAAAAGGGGTAAAAACTATTACATGTAACACAAACACTGAAGTGTAAGGAGTTTGTACTACACATTTGCAAGAGGGTAAGACAGAACACCTAAAAATGAATTTAGTCTTTCATCATTTTTTTTTTAAAGATTTTATTTATTTGACAGAGAGAAACACAGCCAGAGAGGGAACACAAGCAAGAGGAGTGAGAGAGGGAAAAGCAGGCTTCCCGCCAAGCAGGCAGCCCGATGCGGGGCTCGATCCCGGGTCTCCAGGATCATGACTCGAGCCGAAGGCAGTCGCTTAACCAACTGAGCCACCCAGGCGTCCCGTCTTTCATCATTTTTAAATCAGAGCATACTTTCTTGTTACAGTATTATCTGATAGCACATAGCATAGGCTAACAGATACCAGCGTGTGAGAGCTGTAAAACATGTTTGCATCTTAGTTTCTAAGTTCATGTCCCTTGGTCAATTATTTTGTGCTTCTTTTTTGTGCTGTCATTATGGACATAACTATTTCTTAAAGTTTTAATCTGGAAATAAATTCAAGCTCTTCCAAAAGTTGCAAGAATAAAAACTGTATAAAGACCTTCAAATATATCTCGTCCAGGTTCATTGTTAAAATTTTATCCCAGGCACCTGGGTGGCTCAGTGTGTTAAGCCTCTGCCTTCGACTCAGGTCATGATCCTAGGGTCCTGGGATTGAGGCCCGCATCCGGCTCTCTGCTCAGCAGGGAGCCTGCTTCCTCCTCTCTCTCTCTCTGCCTGTCTCTCTGCCTACTTGTGATCTCTCTCTGTGTCAAATAAAATCTTAAACAAATTAAAAAAAAAAATTTACCCCAAATGCTTTATCATTTGTTCACACTCTCCCTATTATACAATGCACACATATTTATATAGACATGCATTCACACAAATAACATTTTTCAGAACATTTAAAGGGAAATTATATATATTCTGGTATATTACTTCTAAATACTTTAGTGAATACATGCTAAGAACAGGGATATGGTCTTACGCAATAACAACATAACTATAAATTTTAATACATTTAACATTAACATAAAACATTTATCTACCATTCATAATCCCATTTTGTTAACTGACCCATTAGTATCCTTTACAGCATTTTCTCCCCCTTTCAGTACAGCTTCCTGTTCAGATATTTCATTTAGCTGTCATAGCTCTTTTCCCTCTCTCAATCTGAAACATTTCTACAGCCTTTATGACATTTTTGAAGAATACTGTCCCACACTCCTTTCTTGTATTCATTAAAATATTCTTCATTTGGGGTTTACTTGACATTTCTATACAGTTAAATTCAGATTATGCATTCTTGGTGCATAAAAGCAAAATGATATGTCCTTAGAGCATCAGAGTTGGAGACACAGATGTCCATCTGCTTGTCACTGATACTAACTTTGATCATTCAGTCAATGTACTATTCAGTACTATTCAAAATAACTACTAATTTTTCCTTTGCAATGAGTAATCTGTGGAGAAACATTTTAAAACCATGCAAAAATCGTGCTTTTTACCAAAACGTTCTCTAGATTTACCATCCTAATCCATATCTTTCCTATAATTTGTGTAAAATGCTGATTTTCTTCCAAGACTCCCTATACATTTACTAATTGGCACTTGGCCTTCTACTATAAGCAAGGCTCCTCTCTTTTCTCCTTATCTACCCACCCACCTACCCAACCACTTTATCTATCCATCCATCCATCTACCCACCTACCTATTTTCTAGTATGGACTCATTAATTCCTTTTTCCCCCCAATGGTTTATAATTCTTTTTTTTTTTTTTAATAAACTCTACACCCAGTGTGGAGCACTAACTCATGACCCCGAGATCAAGAGTCGCATGCTCTACAGATTGAGCGAGCCAGTTTATAATTCTTGATGACAATTAATTATATTCATATATACACTGTCTCAGATGTGGCCAGAAGGAGCCCAAGGGCATAACTTGGTCTAATCGTTTTCTCTTTGGGCAGGTAATGAGTCCTACTGTACTTACACTGGACACAAAGTAGAAACTCAATAAATATATTTTTAAATAAATTCTTGAATTATAAGGCCTTTTCAGGAAAGAATTCTTTCCCTACATCTATTTTAGTTCCACTTGAGAAAATCTTTCTAAATATGTAAGATGCTATAAGCACAATCAAAACTGAGCTAACAGATTATTCAAATCTATTCATTAAATCCAATTACATATGGAGAAATGAAGAAAATCTATATATTTCATCAAATAAGAAATACACTTTTATTTTTTTAAAAGATTTATTTGAGAAAGAGCAACAGCACACGAGCAGGGGGAGGGACAGAGGGAAAAAGAGAGAATCCTCAAGCAGACCCCACCATACACTGAACACAGAGCCCGATGCAGGGATTGATCCCAGGACCCTAAAATCAGGACCTGAGCTGAAACCAACAGTTGAACACTTAACCAACTGAGCCATCCAGGCACCGCAATATACAGACTTTTAAATGACTCTGTATTTGGAATAATGATAATTTACATTTGTTCTAAACACAAATAATATATAAGAAAATATATACATTCCATGTTTCCACTTAACTTCAGGATTAGATCAATATATAAGGTATAAGTTATTGCTATAGCTTCCTTGTATAGGTCTCCCATGAGCTATAGATATTTCCTAATCCCAGGATTTATTTGTAGTCTGTTTCATTTCCTTATCAAAGTCAAAGAAAACCAAGTATGAACCCTTGCTTTACTGTTTACTTCTGAAAGAGTTACCAGCAGAACCAGTTATCAGCTATTCCCAGCAAAACTGTTATGCCTATTAGAGATAAAGGGACAGCTTCCAGCATAATTCCTGGTATGTATATTAGACAAGGCATGAAATGCCACCACTCATCCACTACTCGGTTCCTCTTGCTGTTACTTTATATATGTAGAATTCTCCTTCTTTACTATAGCGTTTAAATATCTTCTTTTTAGTTCTCAAAAGTTGTTTTTTTTGTGTTCATTTACCAATTTTATCTTTTAATTTGTTGTCAGATCTACTTTTTATATCTTCTCTCTTTCCCCAACTTTAAACTCATTTTGTTCTTATTAAGATTCCTTTAAAAGCCTCACTTCTATCATTTTCAGATTGATCTCGTGTTCTTCTTTCTGTATATGTCTTGCTATCTATAAAGAAAAAGTAATTGTCATTGTTTCAAAACTTCAAACATAACCTTAGAATTACCATTACTGACAGATCTAGGGTGAAGGATGGGGAAGTAACAAGAATGAAAGGAAGAGATATAATTTCCTTAAGAAATCCCTAGCATCAATGTCAAAAGAGAGAGAACACTGGTTTCCATCAAGGGAACCAGGGAGGAGCAACAGCCAAGCTCTCCACTAGGCTATGGCCATGGGCCTCAACAAGGGCCACAAGATGACAAAGAATGTGAGCAAGCTAAGGCACACCAAGTTCGTGCAAGACATGATCCAAGAGGTGTGTGGCTTCACCCCATATGAGCAGTGTGCCATGGAGCTGCTCAAGGTCTCCCAGGGCAAGGGCACCCCCAAGTTCATCAAGAAAAATGTGGAGACACACATCCATGCCAAAAGGAAAGAGAAGTTAAGCAATGTCCTGGCAGTAATGAGGAAAGCAGCAGCCAAGAAGGAACCCCTCCCTTCTATATATTATAAGCCTTTTTGGGGAACAAAAAAATAGAACACTGATTATCTGAGAACCAAGTGATTGATAAATGAGTAGAAAGGCTACAAATAGAACACTGTTATGTGCCTCTTTCAATCTTGGAAGAGTCATGAGCAGTGCTTACAAAGAAGCAAAAGGTAGTAACAGTGCTGCCAATTATTTCCATGTCTGCCCCTTCTAGTCAAAGTAGAACTTCTTGGTTTCACTGTAGTTGATGGGGATGTGAGACTAATTCTGGCCAATGAGTTCTGAATGAAAATAAGATATGTTATGACCAGATGAGAGCATTAAATTGCTAATGTGAGACATTTCAAAGCTTTCTTTTCTCTCACATGGTAACTAGCAAAGCCTCAGATGTTTGCTCCTCTGTCAGCAAGATCCTAAGATCTTGAGTGACTGTGATGCCTGAGGGCTTCCAGCCAACATGGCAGGCAGCATGAAAGACAAATAAACCTTTGTTATTCTAACCTTTTGTTTGTTATTGCAACATCATCTGTCTTATTCTAAGTGATAGAACGTCTTTGCCAAGGAAAATTGAAAGCACTTTCTCTCTGGGAAAAGACATATTTAAGCTCAATAGAAAAGCAAGTATTCAATACTAAGTAAATTGTTTGTAATAGAACTGTTTACTTGACATAAACTGGAGAGTCATGAACTCCCAACAGTGTAAATGCAGTATAAGTAAAAACAAGGTACTGCTTAGGTTGGTATTTTGATACAATAAGCACAAACTATTTTTATCTATTCCTTAAAGCAGGACTCCTGTTAGACAGTACCTTTTAACCCTGGTTCAAGTTGCAGTATTTCTTTAAAAACAATATTGTTTCAGGGCGCCTGGGTGGCTCAGTTGGTTAAGCGACTGCCTTCAGCTCAGGTCATGATCCTGGAGACTCGGGATCGAGTCCCACATGGGGCTCCCTGCTCCGCAGAAAGCCTGCTTCTCCCTCTCTCACTCCCCCTGCTTGTGTTCCCTCTCTGGCTGCGTTTCTCTCTGTCAAATAAATAAAATCTTTAAAAAAAATAAAAATAAAAATAAAAAAATAAAAACAATATTGTTTCAGTGGTGGGGAAGGGGTAAAAAGGAAGCATTCAGAAAGTCATTAGTTCCTTCCCATTAATGAACAGTCAAGAAAATTATTAGGACACTGGGATGCTTAATTTAATGTGTCAACTTGGGAGGGTGTTTTTGAATGAGAATAACATTTAAATTGGTCAAATATAGGGGCACCTGGGTGGCTCAGTCATTAAGCGCCTGCCTTCAGCTTAGGTCATGATCCCAGGGTCCTAGAACTGAGTTTCCTGCTTCTCCCTCTCCTACTCCCCTTGCTTGTGTTCCCTCTTGCGCTCTCTGTCAAATAAATGAATAAAATCTTCTAAAAAAAAAAAAAATACAACATTTAAATTGGTTAAATAAGGATAAAAGGAGATTATCCTATACAAAATGCCTCAGTCAGTCAGCGGAAAGACTGAGCCAAACAAAAAAAAATTGGCCTCTCTAAGCAAGGGGGAGTTCTCCACCAGACTGTCTTTGGACTTGATCTGCATCATCAGTTCTGGGTCTCCAGCCTGGCTACATTTGGACTGGAACTAGAACACTGGCCTTTCCATCTGCCAGCTTTCAGACTGTAACTGTACTTTGGCTTCCTGGGTCATAAGTCTTACAGCCCACATTGCAGATTTGGACTTGTCTACCTCTAAAATCACATGAAGCAACTGTTTATAATAAAACTCATTTTGTGCGCGCGCGCGCGCACACACACACACACACACACACACACACACACACACCCTACTGGTTCTGTTTCTATGGAGAAACCTAATAAAGATAACTTCTCTCAACATATAAAGGAAAGCCAGTATATAAATAAGTAGATACGATTGTTATATTTAATAACTAGAGTACTTGTTCCTATTATATCTTCTTTTTACTTCTTAACTTTAACTATAGGATATGTTATTTCCATAAAATAACACTACACAGAACATATAAAGTATTACCACATAGTCTACATAAATGTTGTCTTAATCAATTTTTCACCATCATCTAAAGATGGCTACTCAAAGTAGCCTATGAAAAGCCTATGAAGACTAAACATTTTAGTAGTGAAAAGCTGCAGGAAGTGGCACTGGTATAAACAGGTTGGGTTAAATTAAAAATAAATATGGAAAAATCTTGAGATTGAAAATATAACAGATTTGGGAGACCTAAACAAGCAGTCTGACTGCAGTTGATACAGCTTCCTATTCTGTGTCCACAGGTAATAAGGATAAGGTTCAAAACTCTTCTCTGTGAGCCCTGAATTGGTAGTTACACTACTGTCACTAAGTTGCAAACCCATCATCCTATATTCTACCTGCTTTGTGATGCTGTGACAAGCACTCTGCAAACTACACTTCTCTTTTTCCAGGTACTCCACTGTTGGGTTCACCAGTAGTGTGTACTAAATGGCGCCTAGAAGGCTAAAGGTGAAAAAGAAACCGATTCCTTATTTTTTTTTATCAGCCAACAGTTCTTAATGGTAGCATTCACAGCTGGTTCTTTGTCTTCAGGTTATTTTTGGTAATTCCAGCACAAGCCTACTACTCATGGTTGCTCAGTGATACCCGCACAGCTAAGCAATGTTCTTTCATCAGAGGTCTGAGACCCAACTGCAGGATCTCTTCTTCAAACTTAGTCTCTGATAATTCCAGCCTCTTCCTTTTGTCCCACATCCCCCAAGGAAGTAGCTGCTTCCTGAAGTCACTATCTCCGTCTTATATCCATATCCCTACTTGTTTTTTGAGTTCTCTAATGCCTATTTTACAATTTCCTATTATATCTTTTTTAAAATACCTGGTATGATTTCCATTTTCCTGGCCAGACCCTAGCAGACACAAGTTCCACAATTAAGAGACAAAATATTGTTAAGATCATTTTCATCCTATGAAATGAGCTTAAAAAAAGAGAACTTTCCTTGAAAAATATGTAAACTCTACTTGACCTTACTGTGCTTTGAAATTTTCCTATCAGATTATTAGAATTCCAAAACAAAAGCTTAGAGGAAATTTATTACCAAAAGTGGCAATTTACACTAATTCATTACTTCCAACATAGTTCTTTATCTTAGAGATAAAGATAGGGGTCTTACACACATCTTACATATTTCTTTTGCAGAGAATAAGATCTGCATTGAAGAATTACATATACTTATGACACTCAGGTTTTAAGTGAACTTTATGATTAATAAGACATACCCTGAAATTCTATGCCTCCAATTCCGATACGGATCATATAAACTCTCACAAAACGCCAATGCATGGATCACAAATTCTTCAATAGATGTCTGATCTGCCAATTCCTTCTCTTTTTTTTTGCTTTTTAACTGAGAGTAAAGTTAAACAAAAATCATTTAGTTAAAAATATTAAACTGCATATCTATATCATTAAAGACAACATGTTTCATTAATTATCTAATAAAACATTTCTGTTCAAATAACCTGAGTTCCAATGGAGTCTCAGGGTCAGTTAATCATATGGACTGGATATAAACCTTCAAATTTTAAATACGGCCTAGGAAGAGTTTTGAATGGAGCAAAAAAGAATATGTTTTCAATAAGAGGGATATTTCATGATAAATAATATATAATATATAGAAATTGACAAATTAGGTCATCATAAAAAACCATTTTTTAAAATTCCATTTTTAATTTTAAAAAATACATTAATAATTACTTTTCTTAGATAATGTTTAAGATTCTGAAATGTATAGTACCTAATGGAAATTCTAATTCACTTCTCAATTATTACTTTCTCTAAAAGCATTTAACTTTACTGTAATATTTAAAAAATTAAAACTTAGTTGCTCTTGTAAAGCAACAAAAGGAATATAATAATTCACCTACTTGCTGAATATAGAGTGTTGTCATAGTGATGACATGATTAATATATGAGCAAGTCCCAATTTCTTCCACATTAGATAGATTTCTGTGAGGAAAAAAAGAATATTTATTACGTAAGAATACTGCCAAAAATGTATACTTATCTATTCAGGTTGAATTCTGAAAATACAAGGCAATATAAATGACATTTATTAAAACTTAAAACCAATATGGTTACATAATTGTTTTTCCACTAAGAATGTGAAACACACCTCAAGCACCATTCAGCTACTCCAAACAGAATGTTTAAGAAGTACATGCTGATTAACAATTATTTATTATAGAAAAAGTAAAAAAAAAAATCACAAAGTAGAAACAAAAGAGAAACAAAAATCAGAAACATTCTTACAACCTAAATGTTTGTAACTACTTAAATTTTGGATTATTTCTTTTCAGGTTTGCTTTTATTTTCATATGCTGATTCTTAGTTTGGTTTTGTACATATTACTGCCATTATAACACATGTATAGTTTTAGAGTTTTCATTTTGCTCTTTGAAATTATAATTCCCTTATCTAGACATATTTCTCAACTATACTGAAAGGCCTTGATAGAAAAGCCAGCATCTGTATGTACATTCTTTATGAGGGCATAATACATGTCTTGGGTCAATAAGTGCTATTTAATTACAATATGGTCCTCACTTGTACTCCATTTTAATAAGACAAACAGGACACATAATGCTAACATTTCCTGCATCTAACATCACCAATCTTTTTCTTAGCATAATAAAACAGTCTATTAATATTCTCTTCTGAGACACTGTGACACTGAAAAAAACTAAAATACAGCAGAGGCCCATCTGCAACGATATGGATGGAACGAAAGGGTGTTATGCTAAGCGAAATAAGTCAATCAGGGAAAGACAACATATGATCTCATTCATATATGTAATTTAAGGAGCAAAACAGAAGATCATGGGGAAGGAAGGGAAAAACAAGATGAAATTAGAGGAGACAAACTGTAAGAGACTCAATCAGAGGAAACAAACTGAAGGTTACTGAAGGGGTGGGGGTGGGGGTAGTGTAACTGGGTGATGGTTATTAAGGAGGGCAAGTGATGTAATGAGGACTGGGTGTTATATAAGACTGATGAATCACTGAACTCTACCTCTAAAATTATTAATACCCTATACATTAACTGAATTTAAAGTAAATATAGCAGATGCTAAAAGAACCAAAAAAATAATAGAATAGACCTGTACTCTTGAAGCAAATAACACATATGTTAATTTTAAAAATTAAAAAAAAATCATATAAAAAATAAATGAATAAACTTGACGAGTTAAAAAAAATTAGCAGAGTTCATGGGTGCCTGGGTGGCTCAGTGGGTTAAAGCCTCTGCCTTCAGCTCAGGTCATGATCTTATAAGCCTTTTTGGGGAACAAAAAAATAGAACACTGATTATCTGAGAACCAAGTGATTGATAAATGAGTAGAAAGGCTACAAATAGAACACTGTTATGTGCCTCAGTCTGGGACTGAGGCCTGCAAGGAGCTCTCTGCTTGGCAGGGAGTCTGCTTCCTCCTCTCTCTCTGCCTGTCTCTCTGCCTACTCTCTCTCTCTCTCTGTCAAAAAAAAAAAAAAAAAAAAATTAGCAGAGTTCTTAATATAAGAAGTCAGACTGGCATGACTTATTTTAGAAAAGAAAAAGTAAAGGAGAGGTAAAATTCAAAGACCCTACAGAGGATTCTAGGAAGACAGCAGAAAAGGAAGCACCAAGAATCTGTCTCCACACCTAGAACAAATGTGCTGGATATAACTTATTCTGGAACTCTGCAGTCTGTTGAATGCTGGCAACTTCCAGGGGAAGATATGGAACAGTAAACTGCAGTTAATGTTCATTAATTTTGGTAAATTTCAGCTATTATTAGCACAGTAGAACCACTCATGTGGTGGGCAGCTCTGCAAATCTTCCTAGAACCGCTTGCTAACAAGTTAAAGGAAGAAGGGTGGGCAAAAGGACCCTGTCCTTCAAATATCAGGGATTTGTGCTCTGATCACTGACTCCTGCTTCTGATCACAGAAATGCAGACAGAGAGATGGGCAGCCACTGCTAATGCACTTTGTCCCACTGTTGCAAGCCCCTTGCTCTCTGGCTAAAGTAACTCTCAGGGAACTTAAGGGGTAATGGACAAAAGTACCTCAACATAATAAAAAGCCATATATAAAAATTCTACAACAGACATCATACTTGACAGTGAAAGACTGAAAGCTTTTCCTCTAAGAACAAGAAAAAGGCAAAGATAATCACTTTTACTGCTTCTATTCAACATAGTACTGGAAGTTCCAACCAAAGCAGTTAGGCAGAAAAAGCATCTAAACTGGAAAAGAGGAGATAAAATTTATGTTTATGTATGATATAATCTTATATGAAGAAAACCCTAAAGATTAAACACAAACCATAAAAACTAATAAATAAATTCATCAAAGTATTAGGATAAAAAAATAAGCACACAAAAAATCAACTGCATTCCTATACATAAATAATAACTAATGAGAAAGAATTATCATAAAGACAATTCCATTTACAATAGGATTAGAAATAAAATACTTAGGAATTAATTTAACCAAAGAAGAGAAAGACTTGTAAAATGAAAACTAAAAAAAAATGCTGCAAGATTATTTTAAAAGAGATAAATAAACATAAACACATGTCATGTTCACACAGCAGAGGACATCTTACTGTTAAAATATCAAGACTACCCAAAGAAATCTATAGATTCAATGCAATTCTTATGAAAATCCTAATGTTTTTTACAGAAATGGAAAAACCCATCGTAATACTCACATGGAATCAGAAGGGACCCCAAATAGCAAAAACAATTTTGAAAAAGAAGACTAAAGTGAAGACTCACACTTTCTGATTTTACTTCTTAGTACAAAGCATCGATAATTAAACAGTGATGTGGCATTAAAAAAAGGCATAAAGGCAAATGGAATAAAATAACCCAGAAATAAAACGTCATATATATGCTTCTGACAAGGGTCCTCACGTAATCTGATGGGGAAAGTCTTTTCAAAAAGTGATGTTGGGAAAACTGGTTATCCACATGCAAAAGAATGAAACTGGAACTTTACTTTTTATATCACATAAAAATACTAACTCACGGGGTGCCTGGGTGGCTCAGTTGGTTAAGCGACTGCCTTGGCTATGTTATTTCAGAAGGGAACTAACAGTCTTAGTAAGAAAATGTGTCCTCCAGATGGCCAATGGGTTTGCCTTGAGGTGTATCTGAATATAAAGTGGTTATAGCTCCATTAGTGGAGACACCTAAGTGGTTAAGGATCCACTCATAAAACTAAAGCTTAGCTCCACTCCAGGGAGTTGTCAGAAATCTCAGCAGTGGAAGACTTGTTTCCATCTTGCTGACACCTAGATTGTTATCTAAATTCAGCAGAATCTGACAGACTCAAGAAGGGACTTGGAATAATATACAGACATATAGTGAAATAGGTAATTTCATTTTATAGTCTGCAAATATTTATTGGGCACCTATTGTGTATAAGACACTATTCGGGGCGCCTGGGTGGCTCAATTGGTTAAGCAACTGCCTTCGGCTCAGGTCATGATCCCGGACACCCGGGATCGAGCCCCACATCGGGCTCCCTGCTCGGCAGGAAAGCCTGCTTCTCCCTCTCTCACTCCCCCTGCTTGTGTTCCTTCTGTAACTGTGCTTCTCGCTGTCAAATAAACAAAATCTTAAAAAAAAAAAAAATACTAACTCACATGGATCAAGAAACTAAACGTAAGATCTAAATCTTGGCTGAATCTCTCTATAACTAAGTATGGTAACTAAAAGGCTAGTTTCTAGTAGGGGTGCCTGGCTGGCTCAGTAGGTGGAACATGAGACTCTTGATCTCAGGGTCCTGAGTTTGAGCCCAAAACTGAGCATGGAGCCTACTTTAAATAAAGAATTAAAACATTAAATAAACCAATAAATAAAAAGCTTTCCAATATAATAACAAATCACAAATCTTTCATAAGAGGTGCATTCAAGGGGCCCCTGGGTGGCTCAGTTGCTTAAACGTCTGCCCTTGGCTCAGGTCCCAATCTCAGTGCGCTGGGATCAAGCTCTGAGTCAAGCTCTACCGTCAGCAGGGAGTTTGCTTCTGCTGCTCCCTCTGCCCTTCTCCCTGTCCGTGCTCCATCTCTCCTTCTCCCTCTCTCTAATAAAAATGATAAACTCTTAAAAAAAAAAAAAAAGGTGCACTCAATCTTTAAAGTACCACATGAATAACAAACATTTAATAATCAACAAATTATTTTGATATTTTTAAAAAACATATAACTAGTTTATTTGTTTGTACCAGATACCTGCAAAGAATAATGAAGAACTTGACAAGCAAAATCGACAAAGCTTGTTGTTGTTCCTCTAACCCATCTGCCATTTTCTGAACACACTGTAATAGCTGGATCCTTAAAACTTGCAGAATATTATCAGGAAGTAGAGATATTCCTGGAGGCACATCATCTACCCTATAATGGGGAAAAATAAGAAGGGTGATTAAGAACAGGAATAAAATATTTGGCATGTTAAGGGAACCGCATTTTCACCTCAAAACCTAAAGAAACTCTTTCATTCCAGATGCTCTATGCCTTCTCTGCAAGTCACCACCACAATGTGATCGCTGTGACACTTTAGATTAGTAGAACACATTAGTTAGTCTTACTTCAGAAGAGGCTTACTGAAAAGAGGGAGAGTTAGAGAATCTAATATCTTCAATTGTTCTATTTTCAAAGAAAATATTTGGAATTAGTTCACTTTCTACTTAGAAATAAAATGTATGTATATATGTGTGTATACCATTTCTTAAAGGAAAAATAACCAGTAAATAAAAACGGAGTACCTATAACTAGTTTAATATCTGTAAACTACTTTACCAAATAAACAATATTGACTTACTTATAGGCTCTCCAAGCCATGTGGTCAGAACAGGGAGAGAAGATAACCAGCAAAAGGAAAAGAGAAAGATAGGTAAATGGAGAACCCTAAGCATGAACATTAATAAAATTTTTTTTAAGTAATACATCAATATTCTATGACACCTAGTTTCTGAGTAAGAAGACCATCTGGTGAGCCACCTGGGTAGCTCAGTCATTAAGCATCTGCCTTTGGCTCAGGGCTTGATTCCTGAACCTAGGATCAAGCCCCATGTCCGGCTCCTGACTGCAGGAAGCCTGCTTCTCCTTCTCCTACTCCCCCTGCTTGTGTTCCCTCACTCGCTGTCTCTCTCTGTGTGCCAAATAAATTAATTAAATATTAAAAAAAAAAGAAGACGACGACGACAAACCAGAGAGGGTTCTTTAAGGACAAAAGCCAACACCAGATGTGACTGGTTACTCTTAGAGATTCCCCTACAATCTACGTGAGAAGACCTGTGTACGAAGTTCCACTTCTGTACCATAAAGTACACCATTTAATCTCTGAAGTGTCCTCATCTCTAAAATTGTAATATCATCTGCCCTATTTCACAGGGTTCTGAAACCAAAAAGTCAATATGCATTTCTAACTATGAAATATGTAAAGAACTATAAAAATGTAATATGTTTTAAATATACTATTACTAAAGCATACAGAACTTTTCATAAAGTCATGGAATACTAACTTTCCTATCTCTATTAAGAAAAATATCCAATTGCAAAGGAGCACCCTGAAGAGCTCCTATGATTAAATGGCATCATACTTCGGTGGCGCCTGGGTGGCTCAGTTTGTTGAGCGACTGCCTTCGGCTCAGGTCATGATCCTGGAAACCTGGGATCGAGCCCCACATCTGGCTCCCTGCTCGGTGGGAAGCCTGCTCCTCCCTCTCTCACTTCCCCTGCTTATGTTCCCTCTCTAGCTGTGTTTCTGTCAAATAAATAAAATCTTAAAAAAAAAAAAAAGGCATCATACTTCAAACAGTGTCTTTTTTAGATAATGCTAAATATGAAAATTTACTATTACTTTTACCCTAAATTTAAAGCTATTTCATTTACTGTAGACAGAAAACTTTGAAACACCTTACCAGTAGTCATATAAAAATGTATGATAAATGTTTTTAGCCTCTTCCAGAACTATCCCACAACATAAAATACTTTAAAAAATAAACACCTGACTTCAATTACACAGAAATCACAAGGCACACTACCAAGGCTGGGGAAATTCTATAACCATGTCATAAAAACACCTGTTTCATTTTAGTCTGGGCATCACTTCACTTGTTTGTTTGGTTTTTTTTTGGAGCTGGAGAGGGAACACAAACAGGGGGAGTGAGAGAGGGGGAGGCAGGCTTCCCGCTGAGTAGGGAGCCCCATGCAGGGCTCGATCCCAGGTCTCCGGGATCATGACCTGAGCCAAAGGCAGTCATTTAACCAACTGAGCCACCCAGGTGCCCCACATCACTTGACTTGTAATTTGGATTCTTTCATTCTCTTTTATAAGTGGTATAAGAAAAACTCTCATTTTTAAAAAAGATTTTATTTATTTATTTGACAGAGAGAAGCACCGGCAAGGAGGGAACACAAGCAGGGGGAGTGAGAATGGGAGAAGCAGGCCTCCCACCAAGCAGGGAGCCCAATGCGGGACTCAATCCCGCCACTCTGGGATCATAATATGAGCCAAAGGCAGTTGCTTAACCAACCAAGCCACCTAGGCACCCCAAGAAAAACTCTCATTTTTACATATACTTTTTTCCCCTGCTAAAGAGCTAAAAGGAGGTAATGAAAAAAACCACAGTAACTTCAAAATAATAAAGATTTAAATTTAAATATAACTGATTTTCAAACTAAATTATTCCTACTCACTTTTCCAAAATCATAAGTCAACAAGAAACCTTAGATTTCCCAATATTCAATCCAGTTACTTAAAGGATTAGTTCCCCTTTTCCTTATTTGTCCCATTCCCTATTTGCATTTTAAAAAATTTTACTAGACAAAAAAAAAAAAAAAAATTGGCTTCTAAAAGAGAAATCTATTGTACTTATACTAATTATAAAACTGGGGTTTGATTAGAACATGATTTGTAGATAAAGCTGAGAAAGTTTTGGCCATGTTCCCAATGTGATGAGGACTTAAAAAGTTGGAACCATCATTAGGACTTTAGTGCCCCCGAATTCTAAGCATCTTTTGCTGAAACTTCCCAATCCCCAGAAATCTGTTTCACTCCTGTTTGGCTACTGAATGTCTATTATTAAACAGCTGCCCATTGTTATTTCCATCTAACACAGGAAAAAGTCCAGCTTAAATTCCAAGGCTTTAAATTCTGGTAAAAGCATTCCTTGCCTTGTCTTATGAATTCTCTACCTTAGAAGTTCTATCAAGTCAGTTTAATTTACATGACGTTTATCTGTGAGTTTCTTATCTTCAAGGTGGACAGATTAGTTTTATAAATCTTGCACATCATATTCACTTGAAAAACGGAAAGTTTTCTATTAGTAAAATCTAAATTCATGGTTTAGTTTTCTGTCAGACGTGAAATAAAATTTTAAATAAACCAGTAAATCATGAATAAGGCAATGTTCTGGCATTCTTCATCTTATTTTAAATATAGTGGAAATCTAAGTCTACATGTTTTTAGAAATGACCTCCCAAGAAAAGAGATTATGTATAACAAGGGTATCTTACAAACTTTAGAAGACTTGATTTCAATATTCCAAGTATTCAAAGTCCCAAATCCTGACTCCATAAAATCCTTAAGCTCATGATTTTAATTGAGTTGCAAATTATTAAAATGAAAGCACTTCTAGCATAGACCAGAAAACTCTTATGAGTAGAAATCCATAATATGTAATCTTGTTTTGAGTTCAAGATTTAATACTTTTCAACCTTTATAAACCTGCTACAAATCATCTAATGAAGAACTCTGAAACTGCATTTATAAATAATGAAGCACTAGTGCTTTCTGAGCATTAAAGAACATCTTAAGTTCAATGCCTTGGCCCACAGCTCTAATGGGTTTCTTCTCTGAATTATTAAAATTGCCTCTTAACTGTGTTTCTTGCCTTTAATCTCAACTGTTTCCAGTTCAACCTCCTAATGCTATTATAAGGACTTTTAAAAAACAAATTTCATGGTGGTAGGTATTAAGGAGGGTATATATTGCATGGAGCACTGGGTGTGGTGCATAAAGAATGAATCTTGGAACACTGAAAAAATAAAATTATTAAAAATAAATAAATAAGACTTTCAGAAACTAAAAAAATTTAAAAATTAAAAAAAAAAAAAAAAACTTCATCATACATTCTCACGCAGAAAATTCTTTAGTAGAGCCTCACATCTTGTTACAAAAAATCAAAGTCCATTAGCAATACACACATGGCATTTTATAATCTGGCTTCTGATTCTCTAGACTCAATTCACCCATGCCCACCCTCTTCCTGTCGACACCTCCATCCCCAAACTGCAAATACTTTCTTCCTTGAAGATTTATAATTCTCTAGATACTCTTTCTCATTATGAACCACCATCCATTTCTTCCCTTCTATCTCAATATATCTCTATAAATGGATTCCTTTTGTGGCTAAAATGTCTAGTGTGTGCTTTTTTCTCCAGCTTTTTACCCCAGCCAACCTAACTTCTCTTACCTGAGTAACAAGTACAACATCTTCAAGAGGGCCTGAGAAAAAAGTAAAAACTTTTCCTGGGAAGTGGGCCTGGAAACTGTGAGTGTAGAATGGTAGTAGGCAGAGCAATAGGAGATAAGATTTATACTTTCACTTGTACTTTTCCACAAAATTTGAATTTTCCTCCCATTTTATAATTTTTAAATTTAGCTTTGAAAAATGTGAATACTTTACCTCCTTCAAGATGTTTTCTAAGGCCCTACTCCATAACAAAACCATAAGTATAAGTATAGGGTTTTCAGTGAGTCTAATTAGTGAACTAATTACTGAGTCATGAAAACTTCCAAATTTATACCCGGTTGGTTAGAGATGTGGATGGTTCCCAAGACTTGCAACTGGTGTCTGAAGTGAGGGCAGTCTTGTTGAGGACTTTGCCCTTAATCTGTGGGATCTGCCACTAACTCCAAGTAGTTAGTATTAGAAATGAAGTGAACTGTAGGACACCCAGCAGCTAGTAGTTAGTCCTCTCTACTTCTAGAAGCCAAGTTTCATATTAACAGGAAAGCCAGCTGTACTCAATTAACAAAGTTCGCCATGAAAGCAGGATTATGCAGGAATACCTTGTAGGTCACATAACTCCTTGTAGCAGGTCATCAATGAATTCTTTGTGCCTCAAATTAACAAACTAATCTAAGGATAAGAAATTGTTTCTACATACCTGGTAGGCAGCTTTTCAAAGTCAACATCTAAGAACTGTTCATAGCTAGAAACAAAATTGTCCAACCAGAGCTTCAGGTAATCTGGATCTTTCTGAAATAAGAAAACCAATATTAAGTATACTTATCAGGAAAAAAAAAATTCTTTCATTCCTATAAATAAATATAAGGCAATAATATGAAATCTCTTAAGTGATATTCATGAAAACATATGTGCTATTTTAAAATATCTATTAAGTATAGGGGCGCCTGGGTGGCTCAGTCAGGTTAAGCATCTGCCTTTAGCTCAGGTCATGATCTCAGGGTCCTGGGATGGAGGCCCACCTCAGGCTCCCAGCCCAATGGGCAGTTTGCTTCTACCTCTCCCTGAGTCCCTCCCTCCAATGCATGCTCTCTCTCTTGCTCTCAAATAAATAAATAAAATCTTTAAAAAAATAATAAAATGTCTAAGTATAATGAACCCTCAAATGGCTTCCCATGTCACTTACACAAAGAGCTATAGTCTTAACAATGTCTTATAAGATTCTAAACAATTTGCCCTCCCCTATCTCTCTGACCTTATTCACTATTACCCTCTACTACCCTGGCTTCTTGGTTGTTACTGGGACATGCCACACATACTCCTACCTTAACTCCTTTCAATAGCTGTTTTCTCCCCAGAAGACTCTTCCCCTAGATAGATGAATGGCTAACTCTCTCATTTTCTTCAAGTTATTCCTTAAACAACATTCTCAAAAAAGCCTACTTTTACCAATCTTTCTTAAAACTGCAAATCTTCTTACTAACCTTTACCTGATACCATTCTGTTTCCCCACCCTGTGGAGCTTTCTCACCATCTATCATATCGTGTCATTTACTTATTAATTTATTGTCTGTCATTTCCCCTAGAATATAGGCTTCACAAGGGTAAGGCCTTTCTAAGGGCTTACCACAAGTGACTTCTTTTCATTAATTAATGGATACCAAGTGCTTAAACCGTACTTGCACTGAGCAGGTGCTCAATAAATGTATATAATGAAATAGTGAGAAATACAAGTTGCATTAATAAAATCAGATATAGGGGCACCTGGGTGGCTCAGAGGGTTAAGCCTCTGCCTTCAGCTCAGGTCATGATCTCAGGATCCTGGGATTGAGTCCCACATCGGGCTCTCTGTTCGGCAGGGAATCTGCTTCCCCCCCTCTGCCTGTCTCTCTGTCTACCTGTGTGCGCTCTCTCTCTCTCTCTGTGTCAAATAAATAAATAAAATCTTAAAAAAAATAAAAATAAAATCAGATATAGATCATTAACCTAAACATAAAAACTAAAACTCTTCTAGAAGAGGGACGCCTGGGTGGCTCAGTTGGTTGGGCGACTGCCTTCGGCTCAGGGCATGATCCTGGAGACCCGGGATCGAGTCCCACATCGGGCTCCCTGCTCGGCGGGAAGCCTGCTTCTCCCTCTCTCCCTCCCCTTGCTTGTGTTCCCTCTCTGACTGTGTTTCTCTCTGTCAAATAAATAAAATCTTAAAAAAAAAAAATTTAAAAAAAAATAAAATAAAATAAAACTCTTCTAGAAGAAAATACAGGAGATATACTATACCCTTATAGGAGATATACCTTTGCAACCCTGGGATAGACAAAGATTTCTTGAGAAGCACACAAAAATCACAACCCAAAAAAATAGTATTAAGTCTTAATCAAAATTAAAAAACATCTACCCACCAAAAGATACCATTAAGGAAATGAAAAGGCATGCCATATACCAGTTGAAAATATTCCTAATACATATATCTGACAAAGAACAATTACTATTCAGGAATAACACTAAATAATATATAAAGAACTCCTAAAAATCAATACCAAAAGGACAACAACTCAATTTAAAAATGGGCAAAGGGCAGACACCTCACAAAAGGGAATACAGGAATGTCCAGAGTGTGAAAGCATGCTCAACACCATTAGCTATCCAGAGAAAGGCAAATAAATATCAAATGGAATACCCATTACACACTCGCTACAATGGCCAAAACTAAAAACTGTGGCCATTCCAGGTGTTGGAGAAGTTGTGGAACAACTAAAATCTACACTTCTGGTGGGATTATAAAATGGTATAATCATTCAGAGAAGTTTGGCAGTTTCTTTTAATGTTATCATAAACATACCACATGGTCCTCCTCTGAGAGAAAGAAAAACATAGAACTACAAAAAATGTACAAAGACGCTCATAGAAGATTTTTAATAGGCAAAATCTAGAAACAACTGAAAATTCCATCAACCTGTTCACTGACGAAGTAAGTTTGGTATACGCATACAGTGAATTATTATTCAGGAATAACACTAAATAAACTGTTGATACAATGACAAGCAGAAATTTAAGAAACATAACTCAGCAAGAAATGCCAGGCGTTAAAGTGTAGACACTGAATAATTTCATTTATACAAAGTTCTAGAGCACACTATGGTGACAGAAATTAGATCCCTGGCTGTCTTTCAGAGAACTGACCAAAAAGGGACAGAAAGGAAAATTTCCTAGGTGATAGAAATTTTCTATTTTATTATATAGTAGTTACACAAATGTTTGCCTGTATCAAAACATGAAACTTGGGGCACCTGGGCGGCTAAGTCGTTAAGCGTCTGCCTCATGATCCCAGAATCCTGGGATCCCAGCATCGGGCTTCCCTGCTAAGCTTCTCCCTCTCCTGTGCTTGTGTTCTCACTCTCCCTGTGTCTCTCTGTGTGTAAAATAAATTTTAAAAACTCTTTTTAAAAAATCATGAAATTTGACACTTAAAATGGGTGCATTTTAGTTTCTAAGTCTATCTCAAAGCTTATTTGAAATAAATGATTCCTCAGAAATATCTTTTTAAATATAAAATCATTAAAAATGATACTCAAATTTATCTCCTTCCTTTCCTTAACCTTTCTTTACTGCAGTCAATTTCAACAATACTCAGAAGTTTTACACAGTCATTAAATATTATTGGTTAGGCACTGCACTTGGATAAAGGAAACTCAAGTAATTCATTTCCCTAAAAGCATTACACTACAAATCAGAACTGCTAAAAGAATGTTCCCACAATGTACAAAGACTGCTGACCTTTTGTGTATTTGTTTTTTCTATTAATATACTGTTCTAAAATCAGATTGTAAATTGCCACTATCTACATCATCACTGAGAAATAAGATGGAAATATTTCAGAAAAAGATTTCTCATGTGAGAAATTTTCTCAAGGGTTCCATTACTTATTTTCATTTCCAACTAGCACATTATTCATTTATTCATTTACTCATTTATCCACTCAGAATAAGAATCCAGAAATCCGAATAGTTGGAGTTTTTCTTATCATTTTTGCTTTTAATAAACCATAGCATTATCTCTCTGTAAAAGTTAGATACAAAACAGTCTCATAACACCATAAAGAATTAATGCATTTGTTCTCATAATTTATTTAGGAACTCTACAGTATCTGGTTCAAAGTCTAAAGGTCAGGGTTATCTAGTGGTTGGTAGGTACAAGGTTCTCCTAGGAAGTTGGAACAACTATACAGAAAGAAATGGTACTTAAATCTGGAAATGTTTCATTTAGTAAGAAGTAAAGCAGTTGCAGTTTTTTGAGCATATGCCATGTGCTAAGTACTACAACAGACATTTTTAAGTAATATGTATCATTCCATTTACTCCTTACGCCTACCCAGAGGTTTCATTTCCCCGTTTTGTAGGTTAGAAGAGGGATGTTCTAGAATATGTAACTTGTTCAGTCACACAGTAACTGATAGTGCTGGGATTAAAATGCAAGACATATGATCCAATTGTGCTCCTTCTACTACACTACATTGTCTTGAACTATGAGCACAACTTTAGTGAGCAAATAGAGGAAAAGAGTTATCAGGGTCAGTAAACTCAAAGCCATAAACAAATTAACACAAAAAACAGCCACATCCTACAAAGCATGATAAAATTCTTAGAGAATCTATACTTTACTGCCAAAAACCATAAAAAGAAAGATCTCCATATACTCAGAAACAATAAATATTAACTAAATCTCAAGTTTTGTCACTTCCATGGTTAAGAGTTTGGTACACTGAAACATCACAGTATGATCTCTTTCCATTTGTACACTATTAACATAACACATCAATGTATTAAGTACTGCAGGAGCATGTGGACTCTAATACCTACTTTGCCACTTTCTTAACAAGTCATCCTATGTTTGCATATCAGTTATTTTCCTCTATAAAAATGAATATAATTAGGGGTGTCTGCTGGGCGGCTCCATCGTTATGTGTCTACCTTCGGCTTAGGTCATGATCCTGGGGTCCCAGGACTGAGCCCAGCATTAGGCTCCCTGAAGCCTGCTTCTCCCTCTCTCACTCACCCTGCTTGTGTTCCCTCTCTAGCTGTGTTTCTATCAAATAAGTAAAATCTTAAAAAATGCATATAATTATAGTACATTTCTTACAGGGTTATCATAAAAATTAAATAATCTAATATATATCAAGGGCTTAGAATAATCCCTACCACAGAGTATATACTCAAGTATTAATATTTTTATAATGTACCATGTACCAAACTTAGGAAACTCCCATAAAACAGAAATACCCTATGCAAAAAACATATTTAAATATTTCATGATCCCCCTTACCAAATGATTTTAATTGTATTCTTTTCTTTTTAAATCTCTTTGCATTACTATGTGACTTCGTCCGGGTTACTTGATTTCTCCAATCCATTCTTCATCTATAATATTATTTCCTACCTAACAGGGTGTTGAGAGCACTAAATGATATAATACATGTAAGGCATTCAACAATACCTGTCATTTACCAATTACTCAAAACATGCTGGCTACCATTAAGATATAGATTCTGCTATCAAGCTGGTCATGATTCAGTGTAATAAAGTAAGCACCTGTGAAATAATTGCAAAATTAAAATCAACTTTATTGACTCTGCACTCAAATATTCATCCAGTCATCTGCCATCGTTTAATATTGTCTTTCATTTGAACTGTATATAGTTCTCTACTAGTCTTTATAGCTTCAATTTCTCCTCCTTACACACAGCTACTAATGGGATTTGTTAAATTTAAATCTAATCATTTCTTCCCTCCTGTTCAAATACCTTCAATGGCCCCCCATTACCACAGGATGAAGTTTAAACACTGTTCAATACAGTAGCCACTACTCAAATGTGAGTTAAATTACATTAATGGGGGCACCTGGGTGGCTCAGTTGTTAAGCATCTGCCTTCAGCTCAGGTCATGATCCCGGAGTCCCGAGATCCAACCCCCCATTGGGCTCTCTGCTCAACGGGAAGCCTCCTTCTCTGTCTCTCACTCCCCCTGCTTATGTTCCCTCTCTAGCTATGTTTCTTTCTGTCAAAAATATAAATAAAATCTTTTTTAAAATAAAAAAGTAAATAAATTACATTAATGCACAGAAGGCTTTTACCTTAATACTTACTCCCCTGGTAGAAAACATTAGTGGGTAATGGAATTAGGAGATCCAGGCAACTTCATCTAGTTCTTAAGGGGTGAGGTTACAGGTAAGAATAGGGGAACACCTACCTTCCTCCACGCAATATGTAGTATTCTTGCAGGTTTTAAGACTATGAACTTTTAAATATATATTCATATTTCATTCAATACTGGGAAGTTCCCAACTTACGTATGAGTTGCATTTATACAAGTTCATTTAAGTCAGTTACATTTATACTATAGTTTCTAATTCCTACCAAAAGAAGATAAATCTCCCCTCAATAGAAACATATTAAGGGTAATTTATCTTTCAGATCAGTCCTCAAGTTTTTCTGAAAGAATCTAGCTACCTCAAAAAAACATTTAATGGGTACATATTAACCATATAACAATCAAGAACAGTACCAGACTCTGGCTATGACAACTAAAACATAATTTTGAGTCAATTTTACCTAAACACACACACGCAAAAAAAAAAAAAACCCATAATCTTATTCTCAAAGTGCTCATTGTTCTATAGAAGAGAGGCATAAACAAATAAATGCACATCAGCATAAGAAGTAAATCAGTTGTAAAAATTACTGAAATAATAAAAAGGTGAAGCCTAGCTGGCTCAGTCGGTAGAGTACGCAACTCTTGATCTTGGGTTGTCAGTTCAAGTCCTACTTGAAGGTAGAGAGTCCTTAAAAAAAAAAATCTTAAAAAAAAGAGAAAGAATAAAAAGGGAGTTATTGATTGTTAAAATCAGAAATAACTGAGGAGCAGAAGGACTTAAAATTTTTCACAAATCATCATAAGCAGATACACTCAGGAAGGAGGAGGGAAGGGGGAACTCCACACAGATAGAAAATTGCAAGACATTTCCAAAGTTGTACAATATTTGGTTCTGTTAAATAAACAGATAAACCTGGAGAAGTCAGCATTTCCTGAGCAAGTACTTGGGGAAACTGTTTACTTGGAAGACAATAAGTATGAGATGAAGTTAGAGAAAAAAAGAAGAAAAAGAAGGATGTGCTTAATCAAGTTTGAGAAGCACTAGTTAGGTAAGGTTAAATGAGATTTTTAACAATATATTATCATTAAGATGAAATATTCCTTGTTGGGGCACCTGGGTGACTCAATTGGTTAAGCGACTGCCTTCGGCTCAGGTCATGATCCTGGAGACCCAGGATCGAGCCCCACATCGGGCTCCCTGCTCGGCGGGAAGCTGGCTTCTCCCTCTCTCACTCCCCCTGCTTGTGTTCCCTCTCTAGCTGTGTTTCTCTCTGTCAAATAAATAAAATCTTAAAAAAAAAAAAAAAAAAAAGATGGAATATTCCTTGTGAATGGCACTGGAAGTGATGGCTATAATGTAAAATTTTCAAAACATATATAATCACAAACCTTATCTTCCTGACTCAATTTCCTTAGTTTTATCAAAGAAACAACTTTTTTATGGTTGATCTTCTCCATTATGTTTATTAATTTCTGCTCTTTCTAAAAACATTAAACAATTTCAAATATACTTAGAAGTAGAGAGAATGGTATAATGACCCAGCTTTAATGACCCAGTCATTTAACCAAATCGGGCATGATCACTATTCTTTCACCATATCCCCCTCTTCAACTAGATTATTTTGAAGCAAACCCAAATATATCATTTCATCCACAACTATTTGAATACATATCCTCTAAAAGTATCCTTTAAAAAATATGACAGTATTTTCACATCTGAAAAATTAGCAGTTCCTTAACATCGGTCAATGTTCAAATGTCCTTCTTTTTTAACTGTCTGATAAGATCAGGACCCAAATAAAGTCCACAAATTGCATTTGGTTGATGCATTTTTTAGATCTATTTAAACCCATAGCTTTCTCTTAAATTTATTTTTTTGTCCCAATTTATTTGTTGAAGATACTAGGTCATTTGTGAGGTAGTACTTCTCACATAGGGATTTTGCTGACTGTATGTTCTTATGTCATTTAACATGTTCCTCAGTCTGTTATATTTCTAATTAATTAGTAGATCCAGAGACTATCAAATTTAGGCTCATTATTTTGCAAAAAATAACTCATACGTGTTGCTAACATGTCCTTCTGAAGGTAAATACTGAGTTATCTCTTTTGTGATGTTAAAGTTACTGATTATTTTCTAGATCCGGTATCTTATGAGTAATTTTTGCAATAAACCTTACAATTTTATGTCATCATGACTACTAAAAAGATTTGCAAAAGAAACCGCTATTAACATTCTCTCAATCTCACCTCCACATTCATAATTAAGATTATACACATCTAGTTCATGCCATTCATCCCAAGATGTTATATGACTTATTAAAATTAAATATACTCCTTAATACATGTCAACCTTCTTATATATGTGTATTTCTTGGCAAGACGGAAAAATAATAAATTTGAGAATTTTCACATAAAAAAACTTGTAATACCCCTCACTCTACTTTTTTTTTCCAAGATTCTATTTATTTATTTGACAGAGAGAAACACAGCAAGAGAGGGAACACAAGCAGAGGGAGCGAGGGAGGGAGAAGCAGGCTTCCTGCTGAGCTGGGAGCCCAATGTGGGGCTTGATCCCATGACTCCAGGAACATGACCTGAGCTGAAGGCGGACACTTAACGACCAGGCCATCCAGGCACCCCTTCACTCTACTGTCTTTGGGTTCATTCTTGTCTTCTTGAAATGGATGGCATATTAATGATCTATTTCTGCATAACAAATGAATAAATTATATTTAGGACCTTAAACAACAAATATTTTATCAGTTTTTTGGGTGAGGAATTAAAAACCAGCTCAGAATTTCTCATAAGCCTTCATCATAATGAAGATACCAAGTAGGGCTGCAGTCATAGTAAACCTTTACTAGACTGGAAGACTACTTTCAACCTCACTCATGTGGTGGCTGGCAAGGCTTCAGTTCTTCATAACATGGGCCTCTCCATCCGGCTGAACACAAAATAGCAGCTGGCTTCACCAAGTCAATGATCCAAGAAAAAAAGGAATAACTGAGATGAAAACAAGACTGTCTTTTCTAATTTCGGAAATGATATACCATCACTTTTGCCAAATTCTATGGCCCTAAAAGAACCATGGTACAACACAGGAGAGGAATGTAAAAGGGTGTGAGGATCTTAAAGGCTGGTGACCACAAATGTCTATCTAGTTCACTAATTTTTAGCCTATTTTTAAACATATTTTTTTGTAATTTTTTTTTAGGTCTTATTTATTTGACAGAGAGAGAGAACATGAGCAGGGGGAATGGCAGACAGAGGGAGAAGCAGGATCCCTGCTGCGCAAGAAGCCCAATGCAGGACTAGATCCCAGGACCCTGGGATCATGACCTGAATGCTTAACAGACTGAGCCACCTAGGTGCCCCTAAATATATGTACTTAAATTGATAATTTTTCCTAAGTAATGTGTAGCCACTTCCAATCAAGTTCTAAAATTCAGTACATCTGGGGTGCCTGGGTGGCTCAGGTGTTAATCATCTGCCTTCGGCTCAGGTCATGTTCCTGGAGTCCCAGGATCGAGCCCCGCATCAGGTTCCCTGCTCTGCGGGAAGCCTGCTTCTCCCTCTCTCACTCCCCCTGCTTGTGTTCCCTCTCTAGCTGTGTTTCTCTCTGTCAAATAAATGAAATCTTAAATAAAATTTTAAAAATAATAAAATGCAGTACTTTTATCATTCAAGTCCCCGAAAATTCTTATTTATCTATTTTAGAGAAAGAGAGAGAGAGAGGTGGAGGAGGGGGAGAGGGAGAGAGAGAGTAGGCTTGGGGCTCCATTTCACAACCCTGAGATCATTAGCTGAGGCAAAATCAACAGTCAGACACCTGACAAAGTTGCACAGATACCCCTCAAAATTCTAATTTTTATTACTTGTTCTTTAATCAAAAGTCTATTTAAAAGGGTATTTCATGGCCTCCAAACCTTCCTTTTAAATCTTTTTGCTATTGATTTCTTCTTTCATTGTCATTGTTAAATATACTCTATTATTTTGATCACTAGAAATTTGTTGAAATTTGCTCTAAGGTCTATTATATCATTTTTTAAAAATGTTTGCTTGAAGGGAATGTATGTTAGGTATAATGTTCTATATAAATCCATAACATCAAGTTTATCAATTCTATTGTTTGAGTCTTCTGTATCTTTACTGACTTGTCTATTCACTCTATCAAGTACTGACTTTTTTTTTAAACTACTAACGCAAGTTAAATAGAAAAAAAAACCAATTATCATATGTTCACTTCTCTGTGCTTGCTTTGAAACTATGAGGTACACACAAAATGAAAATTATTCTATTTTCCTGGTTAATTCAACTCTTGTTTTGCTGAACATGGCTTTATTTCACTTTACTCTTCAGAAAAATTTCATTTGGTTGGAAATTACAGATTTGTAAGTCTTTTTTTTAAAGATGTCAACCTTTTTCCTTCTACCATTTTTATTGAAAAACCGGCTATTTATCTGTCCTCCCTTTGAAGATAATTTTTTTTTTTTCTCTGACAGCTTTTAAGATATTTCTTTTTCCGGTTTTCTGCAAAACCACTACAGTTTCACTACAGTGTATCTTGATCTGGAATTAGTTTTACTTATTCTGTTTGAAATTCAGTGGACTTTCATTAATCTTGGAATGCTCTCACCTCTAATCTCTTCAAATATTACATTTGTTTCATTCTTCTTTTCCTCTCCTTTTCAGAGTCCAATTAAACATGTATTAAGTCTTTTCACACTAGCCCTCATAGCTCTTAACCCTTCTTCCCTATCTTCCATTTCTTTGACTCCTAGCTTATATTGTAAAAGGACTTATCTCCTTCCAATTAACTAATTCTCTTCAGCTGTCTAAACTCGTATCAATCACATTTACTGGTTTTTAAATATTATTATTGGGTTTTCCCCCTATTTCTAGATACCCTATTTCTTTTTTTCAAACTGCTAGTTCAGTTTTTATATAATATTTCTCTGATTCTAAGTTGTTTTGTTTTTTACATTTTCGTATCTTTGAAATCAAAACGCATCTTACAATTGCTCTGAGAGGCTGCTATTAAGACCTGTTTGTCAATGCCTGTGCAAACCTGGTAACAGCTGTTTCATATTGATGTCCTTTCACTAGATTCATGCACAAATTTTACAACATGTTGAGTTTAATTGTTGTTCAAAAAATTATACTGTGATTAGGCAATAAAATGAAGTTATTGTGTATACAAAAAAGACATGAAAACAGAGCAGTAGGGTATAATTTGACATTAATGATACAACAATTTTTTACTGTACAAATAATCACAATTTTGTGTTTTATGGCAACAGCTAAGTGCTTTACAAAGTTAATAATGGGAGATACCCTCAAATAGAGGAAACTGAAATACATGCAAAAGATTTACCTACCATATGCCAATTAGTGCAAATAAATACAAGAGTTATCTATCAAATCCCTTGGAAAAGATGAAAGAAATTCCAAGGCAATGGGAGCCTGGTATGGTTGATTCATATATCATGAATTAAAGTATTAAGTTGCAATTTAAAAAAATATTTGGTACCTGAACTGAAGTTTCTTCTTCCAGAGGGATTGCATTTGCTCTTACCAAGTACCAGACTAGTCTGCAAGACCTAGGGCTTTTTGGACTTTCAATGAAAGGGAAATTTGATTTGCAAATTCATTATCAACTGCTGGTAACATCCTCTCAAGGACTTTCTACCTATTGGCTCTGCTTAACACAAAGTCATTTCCTCCTGCAGTCCCCAAATGAAGATCAAAGAGTGAGGTGGGTTTGCTTCCAGTTGACCTTTACCCCACAAGTGTACACCTTTGGGGGTTATAAAGGAAAATCTATTAGACTTCTCACTCTGATTAGTCCCCTAGCTTTGATTTCTTCCTTCCATCCACAAGACCATGAAAACAAAAGCTCAAGTTCGCCAAGAAAAGTAGCTTCCATTCTCAATCTATCTAAGTTCCTGTTTTCCCTAAGATTTAGCCTCATAATGCCTTACCATCATCTTGCCAGCTTCTCAATGCTATTAAGATATTCCTTAATTTTATTCAGAATCGTAAATGATTTTCAGAAAGGTTGGTCTAACAACCTAGACTAATTTATTACCAAAAGTAAAGTCTAAACTAAGGTCACTTTTTCTTTGTACTTTTGGTCAGGATTTCTAGGAGCCTGGAAGATATTCTGTGGCTAATAAAACATTATACATTCTTTAAAACCTTGACCAAATGCTATCTCTTTTTAATCAATCCCTGATGACTTCATTCATCTTCCCTAAGGTCTCACATCTAAGCCTACAATCTAAATGGGAAATTGACTATATTTGGAAAAGCATGCCCATAGATGAAGTCAGTCAATTAAACAGATAAAAGAGACAAAATTTTGATGAAAAGAAAGCCTGTCATATCTTGAAAGATTTGGAAGTCATTTTAACATAAACAAAAAAGGATCACTCAAACAGAGGTCTACATAAAAAATAGTCTTAGAATACACCAATCCCTAAAGAGATTTCAAACTTTAGGTATTTCTTAAATTTCATTTTATTTATTTATTTTTAAAGACTGTACTTATTCACATGTCAGAGAGAGACAGAACAATCAGGGGGAGCGGTAGGCAGAAGGAGAAGCAGACTCCCTGCTGAGCGAGGAGCTCCATGCAGGGTTCCATCCCAGGACCTTGAGATCATGACCTGAGCCAAAGGAAGACACTTAATGGACTGGGCCACCCAGGAGTCCCTAAATTGGTATTTTGGGTTTAAGGGTTTTCTTAAGTTTATTTTTTTTTTTAGTAATCTTTATACCCAAAAAGGAGCTCAAACTTAAGACCTTGAGATCAAGAGTCATGCTCTTCTGACTGAGCCAACCAGGTACCCCTACCTATAGTGAATTCTTTTAAGAGCCTACCACTGTGCATGTTAACTAAATATAACACTGACAGTTTTTAATTGGAACTTAAAGCTTAAAGTTGAAGTTTCATATTAGGTTGAAGTTTTTCAAATTTAATATCTTAATGATTTGTAGTAGTAAAGGTAATTAATTTATAGACTTTAATCATATCCATAAAGTACTTCAACTGAAAATCTCTGAAAAATTAATTTTTTACTTTCAGCATGTCTATATTTTCTATAATTAAACTGTATCTTAAATCTTAAAAATTTTAATCCTAACAGAAAACACTACTACTTTCCTTAGAACATAAATCTAAATTAGAAAATGTATATATTTTTATCCCTAAGAGGGATAAAATTGAAATTTTTATTTAAACGTATGTAAATTTTCTATTTTGACAAAAATCCTAAGCCAAAATTTCTCAACAAAAAGTATAAATTCACCTCACAATGATATCATAAATTAAAATAGTACCTATCTTTCTTACTATTCAAATGTTTGATGTCATGAAAAATAATTTGACAGTTAAATATATCAAACAAAACTACATTTTTTTTTATAAGGCAAACTACGTACTTTTGTGAGAAATGTATGAATCATTTAATCCTTTGGTTCAATGTGAATAGACAACTCTATGAGTTTGAATTTAAGTCACAAGACATAAAGAAAATGTTGAAGTACCCAAAGAACAAATAATCCAATCAAGAAATGGGCAGAAGACATGAACAGATATTTCTACAAAGACATCCAAATGGCCAACAGACACATGAAAAAGTGTTCAAATCACTCGGCATCAGGGAAATACAAATCAAAACCACAATGAGATACCACCTCACACCAGTGAGAATAGCTAAAATTAACAAATCAGGAAACAACAGATATTGGCAAGGATGTGGAGAAATGGGAACTCTCCACTGTTGGTGTGAATGCAAGCTGGTGAAGTCACTGTGGAAAACAGTATGGAGGTTTCTCAAAAGCTGAAATTAGTGCTACCCTATCACCCTGCAATTGCACTAGTAGATATTTACCCCAAAGATAGAAAGGTAGTGATCCAAAGGGGCACCAGCACCCCATGTTTATACCAGCAATGTCCACAATAGTCAAACTATGGAAAGAGGCCAGATGTCCATCGACAGATGAAGGGATAAAGAAGATGTGATATATACCTACAATGGAACACTACTCCATCATTAAAAAATGAAATCTTGCCATTTGCAACAACGTGGATGGAACTAGAGGTATTATGCTAAGTGAAATAAATCAATCAGAGAAAGACAATTATCATATGATCTCAGTGATATTCAGAATTTAAGAAACAAAAGAGGATCATACAGGAAGACAAGAAAAAATGAAATGACGAAAGCAGAGAGGGAGACAAACCATAAAAACCTCTTAATCTTAGGAAATAAACTGAGGGTTGATGGAGAGGTGTGGGGAGGGAATGGGGTGGCCGAGTGATGGGGAGGGTATGTGTTGTGGTGAACCCTGGGTATTGTGCAAGACTGATAAAATCACAGACCTGTACCCCTGAAACAAATAATACATTATATGTTAATTAAAAAAAGAAAACAAAAACATTTAATTTAAAAAAAAAGAAAAAAGAAAAGGTTGATATGACTTAGATATAGATAAGAACATGTTACTTTCAATATTTTAAAAGATAATATAGTAGCTCAACCATTAAAGTGTCTGTCTCTTGATTTAACCTCAGGTCCTGATCTCAGGGTTGTGAGATGGACCCTACGCTGGGCTTGGTGCTGGGTGTAGAATTGCCCCTCTTCCTCACCCACCACCTTCGCTGGCCCATGCACACACTATTAAAAAAAAAAAAGTTTTAAAACACAGTAGAGTACATATAAATATATTTAAGAGCAGAGCTCCCCATCTTCCTTATTGAAAAAGAAATAAGGTGACTTCCATTCTTTTCAAAAGAAGCTGAGGAAAAGATGAGGAAATCAGTGTTTCTAACTCTTGTCTGAATTCTGACATCATCAAAGGAACTGATTTACAGTTATGGCAGATTCCAATTATTTCAGATAGTTACCCACATCTTAGATTTTTAATGACCAGAATTAAATTTTCTGAAGAAATAAATTCCATTTCACAAAATAAATCAAACGTCTGGCAAAACCTGAGTATAAACAGAAAAACCAAGTTAACTAGGCCAAACACTTATATTCCTGTACTACAGGGCAATAAACTTTGATCTACAAGCATTATATTTTACATATTTTAAAATGAAGGACTACTGAGAATTAAGAGCAATGCCTGATTCCAAATGTACCTACTTATAATTTATAATGATTCTAATAAAGGAGACTTTAAAATGGCAACCACTAACTACCAAAGATTAAAGTAAATTACGATTTTTTCATAACTTTTTCAACCTTAGTATTTTTCTGAACTTAGGAATAGTCTAATTATCCACATCTTAACAAGTATACACATAAAACTATTCTAAGTAGTTTTATAATTTATTGTAAAAGTAGCAAGCCTGCATCAGAAATATCAACAGTAGGGCGCCTAGGTGGCTCAGAGGGTTAAGCCTCTGATTTCGGCTCAGGTCATGATCTCAGGATCCTGAGATCGAGTCCCATATCCAGCTTTCTGCTAGGTAGGGAGCCTGCTCCCCTCTCTTTCTCTGCCTGCCTCTCTGCCTATTTGTGATCTCTCTCTCTGTGTCAAATAATAAATAAAATCTTCAAAAAAAAATATTAACAGTATACATAAGAAAAAAAATGAATAAAGTAAAACATCTATCATTTACCTACCATAAATCTGATCTATAAGTTAAAGGAATTACACATATACAGGTCTTAATCCCAAAGCCTGAAGCTAACCTAACAGAAAACCCCAGCATTTTTCCCCCTAAGGTGAAGGGGAAGACAAGTGTGTCTTTTATTTCAAATACTACAGAACATCATGTTGGAGTTATTAGACAATATAGTTTCTAAGACAAGAGAAAATAAGTGAAGGGAGAAGAATTAGAAAGTGGAATTCCCATTTTCTACAAGAGACTTTCTATATAAAGGAAGCCAGATGTATTGTTTAGTCATAAGTTGTTCAGTCATAAGAAAGTATAGACTGCAATGCCCTCCTCGACATACCAAAAGAACAAAGAGAGAAAAAGAACCTCTAAGAATATGGAGCCAAGAGCAATAAAGAACAGTGGCCTGTGCAGCTACACCCAAGACTACAACCATGGAACATTCCTTCTCTGAAAGTAGAGACTAGGACACATTTGCCCAGTTTTCAGAACTACTTTGGACTAAAGCCTCCTTTATGCCTCCCATACTTTACTTTGCTTCAAGTCTTTATTGTGGCATTCCTATCTCAGTTTCATCACAGTATGTTGGGTTTGTAGGGGGTAGATATCAACAGAATCTTCTGAGGTCACAGGTATCAGTATCAATAAAAACCACAACTAGACTGATATATTTTACAAGATCTTGGGTTTCAACTAATTGCATGATTGGATGAGACTTTTGGAATTCTTAAAATGGACATGAAGTGGATTTTGTATATGGGAGAGATATAAATAACTGTAACCAAGAAATCAGACTGTGTTAGACTGGATTCTTGATCCCAAATTTCATCTCCTTACAGTAAATCTGTCAAGTAATTTTGCAATAGGGACAGGAAACTGTAGAAAAGGTAAGGTAGCAACAGCATGTCAGATACTGATCAAGGCTTCCTAAAACATGTCCAAGAACTCTAGGAGTTATTAGAAATATTTCTGGGTCCATAAGTTTCATATAAAAGTTTATAAAGTTTGTACTCACATTTCTATTAATTTTCCAATAAAGTTACCTACCTTGTAACTAGTACTCAATTTCAGTGGTTACCTTTGCATTGCTACCAATGATTATCAGTTAGTATTCAATCTGTAGAGCTGTATTTTTCAAATTACGATGGATTTTTGGCAATCTGAAAATTTTCAGATATTCTACAGTAGTTCCATGCAAAGTGTGGTACAGAGAGCAATAAAGGTCCCTTGGCCAGAGAAGTATAAAAATCAAAAATAAGCACTTTCAAACATTAAAAGTAGCAGTTTGGCAGTAATTTTAAGCCTGCTACATTTAATTTAAAAATTAATGAAGTGGGGATTTGTATTTTTAACATCTTTTTTCCCACTTGTTTTAGAATTACTTTGCTAAAGCCAACAGTTTTGTGTGTGTGTGTTTTTTTCCAGTAATCTCTTTTTCAAAAAGTTTTTATTTGACAGAGGGAGAGAAGGCACGACAGGGCGGGGGGGGGGTGCGCAGAGGAAGAGAAGCAGACTCTCCACTGAGCACAGAGCCCCACGTCGGGTTCAGTCTCGCAACCCTGAGATCACTACCTGAGCCAAAACCAAGAGTCTGACTGTGCCACCCAGGCACCCAACAATAATCTATCAATTCCAGTATATGTTCCATAAAGCTTTTCTTTATTGCCATACTGAATTTGAAAATACTGATTACTCCCTTGTTTAGAAAAGACCTCTACTTGAGGCAAATAACCACTCATTCACTATGGGAGGACAAACCATACAAAACCCCTTAAAAACTTTACTTCTACCCTTTTCTTAAATGATAATGTTCTCTAGGACTTCCTATAACCTTCTCTTTACTTTCATATAACTCCTCAGTAATTGCCCATAAAACCTGAATCTACCAATAAAAAACCTGAGAATTATTTGACTTAGTTTTCACTCATGCTCCTCTCTACACATTTAAGTGCTATCAATTCTACTTTCTACCAGGAAGTTCAAATTTTGATATGCAAAGAAAAGAATAAGAAATATTCATGCATCTCAACAACTTAGAGTGGTCCATAAGCTCAAGTCAAACCACAAAGGTATTATTCCTTTCCTAAAGACTACTTCCATGTCTATTGATATAAAATATTCATTTCTTGCTTTCACATCTAACTTCCCAAAAGAAACAGGTAACCACTACTACTGAACTGCTAGCAATTCTTTTTGTTTTGCTTCAAGTCAAACATTACTTCCCTTATATACAAAGTCATTATTAAGCCACAGAAAATTAAGAGCCATTTTACACTTTACACATGCCAGAGACTTATTAAACATAGGCTAGATTATAAGGGCTAATGTATATTGAGGCATCTTACTAAAAGTTTCACTTTAGATTATAATTAAATTATAATTTTCTCATTGGAAGAGCTTATGTTCATTTCATTTTTTCCAAATCTACATTTAAAAGGTGGTGCTTGCCTTTTTATCTGAATAAAACTCTAAAATCTATTTGCTTTATGAAGCAAAACTTCTATTCTGCAAAGGAAGTTTACTCTGAGATCATTGCAAAACTATCTATTTCAGTCATATTCCAGATTTAGCAGGACAAAGGGCAACAGCAGGAAATGGAGCATCACCAAGGTCCAAAACAAACTCGTTTTAGAGTAAAAAAAAAAAAAAAAGAAAATCTTGTATTAGGATAAACACTATGCTTGAAAGAAAAATAAAAATGTGATTAAAAATTAAGACACTGATGGGCACTGCTTCATCACTAGATAAAAGATGAGAATATTGTTCTGTTATACTAAATAAAGGCAAAATGGAAGTAATAATACACTGTCCAATTCATACATGTATTTTAAAACTAATAAAGATAACATTTTATATTTCTTACCTTTACAGTGCATTTAAAAATAATCAATTCATCTTTTCTCAACAACTTTGAGATGCAAAAATATTCATTTTTTTTTTCCATTTCACAGATGAGAAAACTGTTAACATGAAGAAATTAGTAACCTCTTTTCAGGTCCTTAAGCTCAGAAGTAAAACTGGGACTAAATCTTGGCTCTAATTCTAGAGCTTCACAAAACTTTTTAGTGTAAAAGGAGTACCCCCAACGACCCCACAAAAAAAGAAAATGACAAAAATGAACCATGAATTTCAACCCACGCTGCCACATTTCAATTGTCATGATGTTTCGAGTCCCCTTATTTATCTTTTTTAGTGAGCATTTGATACTTTTCACTACAGAGAACAAAAATAACTTAATCTTATCTAAGAATTTGAGAAGCTCAGTTTCTCTTCTGCATATTCTGCTGATCAACTACAGCACTCCCAAAAGGCTAAATGTGGAACAGAAATATATCCTAATGTCTATCCAAGGGGAGCTGAGAGAAGGATATTATGATACATATAGTCTTGCTACTGGGAATACATGAATTCCAAAAAGTTGTATGATAATATAGAGACAAAAACTGTTCTCAGCACTGTCTCTCTTATGTAAAAAATGTCAAAGGATACAGGGAATAAAATAGTGCCTACTACAGATAATATGAACTAACATCTTCAGATATTAAAAAATAAATCAATTTGTCTTTAAAACTTAAGAAAAATATGCTCAGATAAGAAATAGTTAACTACAAAACTAAAATGCAGATACACAATTAAACCATTCAAATTAATGTTTAACTTATAACAGCTATATGAAATGCACTGTTAATGAAATCCTTGACCCTGGGAGGGTATGACCGTTTGGAGGTAAGAAAAGTTCAGACTACATAATCTAGTGAAATTATGTGTAGAAAGCAAGAATGCTGGCAGAAATCACCCCTCCTAAATTATGTGATAATAACCCACTAAGAAGATGCATATTTCTAACAATGCAATTAATCCCTATTCCTAGAAGGAAAAAGTGAAAAATTAGACCTGAGAAGTTTGGTTAGAAAAACAAACTGCCTAGCTTTTTACCAAATTTTCAAATATCAAGTTTAATATGTAGGAAGACACAGCTAAAAACTGAAACCAGTCATTCATTTTAATTATACTTGGAAAACTTTAATCACTAGCATTTAGGTTTACAACCGAACCCGGATTAATAGAAAACATATTTATATATTCTCTCTTCTTTTGCCTACTTAAGCAGTATGACCCAATGACTATTTCTGATCCTACCCTATTTAAACACCCACTAAACTTTTATAATTCTCAATGGTAACTTTTAGAACATTACATTACATAGAAACCCTAGAATAATATCTTAATATTGATCTAGGGCTAATACACTGTGAAATACCTATGTAAGTTAGTATTGTGGCAAATATGGAGAATGTCCTAACCTTACCACTCTGAAGCAGACTTTCAAAAATCTTTGAAGTCATCTTCTTTAATTTGGTATGTATAGCACACCAACTAGGGGAGCAAAATGGTAGACCATATTTAAATTTTAATCATGAAGATGAACTTGAGAGGCACCTGGGTTGGTTAAGCATCTGCCTTCAGCTCAGGTCAGAATCTTGGGATCGAGCCCCAAATCGTGCTCCCTGCTCAGCTGGGAGCCTGTGTCTCTCTCTCCCTGCCACTCCCCCTGCTTGTGTTCTCTCCCTCTCTGTCAAGTAAATAAAATCTTTAACCAAAAAAAAAAAAAAATCAACTTAACACTTAGGAAAAATAACTGGTCAGAATCATTATTCTGAAAACAAATAGAAAGAATCAAATATTTATTCTGCTCATCTTCCCTTAAAGTAACTGTCAAACAGCTGATGAGGGAACACTTGTCTATATATGTTCTGCTAATAAAGAAATGACAGAATTTAAATATTAGTTTTGCAAACTCCTAGTGAAATAATCAATACATTTAGGTAAAACTCACTGGCAGTGGAGATACTTATAAATTATTCTCGGCTTCCCCTACCAAACAGAACGTGAATCAGCCAAGTCTTTAGATCTGCCAGTTTGATAGACACCAGGAGAGAAAAACAATCAAACTCAAGGAATTAAACCAGCAAATCCCAGACTGAGGAAAATGCTAAAGTCAAAAGCTGGTTTCTTCAACAATAAATAAAAGGAACAAAAAGTATGGTGAGGGAGAACCTATACCTTAAAATATTTAACAGACATTTTCAACAAAATATGATGTTTAAATATGGAGTCAAACAAACAACAGGAAAATAAGTCTATGATACTCCAGAAAAGTTTGAATACTGACCAGGTATTCCAAGAATTACCGTATTCTGATTATGTTTTTAAGAAGTGTTCTTGTTTTATAGATATACTTTTAAATACTTATAGATAAGATTATGTTATCCAGGATTTGCTTTAAAATAATGCAGGGTTAATGGAAGGTTATAGATGAAAACATTACTGAGCATGAATTGAAGCAGGATGACAAATACAAAAAAGTTCACTATATAATCTTTATTTATGTCCACTTGAAATTTTCCAGAAGGAAAAGCTTAAAAAAGAAGATAAACTAATAAAAACGTCTATCTGACAATCCATAAGCATAAGGACAAAATACACGTCCCTCAGAGGTCAAAACAAATGAAAATCTTAAGGGTGAGTTAAACGAGCATTCTCCCTATATACACACATACACGAGTACACATTTCTTAAATATGAGAAAATGAGATCCAAAGAGTTAAGTTTTGCTCAAGGTCACAAAATAAAATAGGAGCAGAGCCAAAACTTGACTTCACAATTACAAGCCGATAAAGTCTAAATTGGAGCTAGGTTAAAAGATCTGTGCAATCCTGAAGAAGTCTAATGACCCATCAAAGTTGTAAAAAAAGGCATTAAAAGTTAGGTGGAAAAAAAAAAAAAGAGCCAGGTGTTTTGAAAGGCAATGTGCTAGAATGAGAGCAATAAGCCTAGAGGGTATAGAGAACAACTGGGCATTTGGTAGTCATCCTCACCAGGGAGAAGTGTTAATCTATGATATGTATTTGGAAACAACTTGAATTCAAGGTGTTTGTAGAAAACAAGGCTGTTGCCTAGCTTGCAAGCTTATACACAAACTGATGAAACATTAAATCATTATTTTAATAACAATTTTTGAAAAGTTGAAAAAATTTTAAATTTTATTAAGTGCACAATTGAACATAAAAATGAATTTGTAAAAAAGGGGGGGCAATTTATCTTCCTGTCCAAAAATAGGCTTTAAAATTTGACCATTATTACTAAGTCATCAAGAATAAAACTCTGGGTATGCCAACAAACTGTAATTTTTTTTAAAGATTTTATTTTTAAAGTAATCTCTACACCTAGTGTGGGGCTCAAACTCACAACACGGAGATCACAAGTTGCATTCTCTACCAACTGAACCAGCCAGGTGCCCCATACTATCTTTTCAATAAGCACATGACAAAACAAGAACTCCACCTACAAGCCACATAACTAATTAACAAGACAATGTAATGCCATTTATCCTTTGTCATCCTGAAAATGTAAAACCTACTAAGTTTAATGTATTTTTAAATAAATCAGTTTTAAATTGCCATTCATACTAAAATGCAATTTAATTTTTGCCTGACAAGTGTTGGTGACTATTTTCAAAAGTGGTGAATTAGATTCCTTTTTTGATAGAAGACTGGTCTATTTTTAAAAAGACATTTCTGGCATTAAATTACATAAGACTAAAAAGCTATTTTAAAAATACTGATCAAACATTTCAAAGTAGATGTCCTTCAGTAATTTTAAGAAATACCAAACCAGGAAGTTAAAGAAAATTCCAGTGTGACCTCTAAAATTTAGTATTAGAGATAACTGAGATTGTTTGTTAAAGAATAGCTTGTTCTTTAAAAAGCTGAATAAAAAAGAAGCCCAAAGGGATAATGCAGAAACAGAAGCTGAGACTTGAGAACTTCACCACAGACAAAGTAACTCAAGTAGTAAATAGAGATGTTTCTCTAACCCTTGCCAATATCTTCAAAGTAGTAATGTACCTCCTCTCTTAAAAAGCATGTTTTTAAGTGGTATCCTCCTCCAACAACCTAAAATCAAGCTAACATGTAAAAATTCACATAAGGACAAACACAAAAAATTACTTTTGAATACGAAAACGAAAAACATTAAGGAGTCATAATGGATAAAAGCATGGACTTGACTCAGGTGGTTCTGCTTCTGCATCAATTTTCTTATCAGCGAAAGGGGATAATTACAATACCCATCTCACAAGACTGCTGTGTGGCTCAAATGAGACAATACTCATAAGGTGCTATCATCACAGTGAGCTTATAGTAAGGATCTCAAATTAATAACATTTTTACAAAAGCAAAAACCTCTTCTAAGCTAATTAAAAGGTTAATTATAGGAAAAATGCTGAATGCTCTTCTCATAATAATATCTCTATCCCACCTCCAATTTGTGGGAGAAAAAGAAAAGCAAGTAAGCAAATTTTATTTTTCTCCTAAGGTCATACCACATATAATTTGGGGATCACTTAAGAAAAATATCAAAACCATACCTATAGCTTTTAAAAATTTGTCAATATTGTGTATGTGTTCAAACCTGGGAAGGTGGAAAACAGAAAAGTCCATATTTTTAAATTTTGAATCACTACTATGAATAAAAATATGCTATCATCCACTAAATAAAAATAAGGCCAGTCACAAAATTTTAAAACAAAGTGGTTTAAAACTTAGAAGTAAAAAGGAAAGCAATTACCTTTGTACAATAAAGCATCCAAAGTTCAAAGAGCCTCTCTCTGGATGCCATTCTGGCTTTCACTCTGGCACTTTTATTTTTCCTCAAAAAAAAAAAATTTATGTTCAAAACCACATCATGTTCATTTTATTTTCCAAGTTTTTCAGCCGTTACAGCAGAGCTCAAAATCAGTAGGGAAAACAAAAAGAAGTGAAATAAACGGGCTGTCTTCTGGTCAATAAAATTCAGTTCAAGTAGTTACTCCACCTTATCTTCATCAGTTGGGCGATTAAATAAATCTGTGAAAGAGAAAAATACGCAAAGGTTTGCTAGAAACAAAGACCATATTTTAAAAAACTGTAGATTTATTAGGACTATAGATTTATTTACTTCACTTCCCGCAAACAAGCAGCTCGGCTTTTATAGTGATTGAATTGACAGAAATTAGTGCTTCAGGAAAACATCACAGCTAACACAGTATTTCACATCAATATAAAGTTAGAATTCTCTAGGGCAGATCCTGAAAGATGAGTACTCATAACCAAAAATGCGTCCTGTTGCCACTCACGTTTTCTATGAAACATAAAGAAAGCCACACTTAGTGCTATATTTCAGACAAAGAATCCCTTAGAATTTTCCAGTCTGCTTCTTAAAACTTGTTGGGAATGTTTGTCACTGAGTTGCAGGGCAGGGCGTGGGGAGGAGGGAGAAGAATTCCTGGTTTGTTTATTTTAACAATACTCAGAGAGTGAAAGCTGACCAGCCCACCTGGCCTCTACCTCTCCATCAGGGAAGAAGAAAGGAGCCAGCACCTACCGGCACCTAAAACACCCGGAGAAAGCCTCCCAGTGTTTTCAGGGATCTTTAAATTTCCTCCTCGCATCCAGACAACCAAAACAGAGGCCAACTTAAGGTGTGCCAAGCTGCCAAAAGAAGCTTTGGAAATGCTGATATGCGAGCTCCGCATCCTCCGACCCGCTACCCACGCCCGGCCGACAGCACTTGGACACACCCGGGTCAACCTAGCCCCCTCACAGCCGCCCCAGACTCTATAGCGCGTTCCCCACCACGCACCCCGGGCCCTCCCACATCTGCCACGCTGTCCTTTCTTCCCTACGATCTGCTCCCCTCACCGCGCTCACGTTGGGGGCTGAGCCAAGGCCGCCAGGCCGACGTCTAACTTACTTCCCTCGCCCCCTTTCCCTAGCCGAAGCCCCGAGTCACCTCGCAGCAGGGCAGGCGGGCGGGAGAGGGAGGCGGGGCGCCGACGCCGCGAGGCGAGGAGAGAGGGCCTGGAAGAGCCAAGGGCGGGGCTGTCCTCTCGGCTAATCACTCTGGCCTCTAAGGATTTACCCGGCCCCGGGGCAGGAGCTGTTCATTGGTCGCACAGGCTGGAAGGGGGCAGGGTTACTTGGAGACCCGCCCCAGACATTCCTGCGCAGTCGCGGTCGACCGTGCTCCCGAAGATTCTGGGACTGGCGCCGGCAGGGGCGTTCCAGTCAGTCTAACCCAGGATGGACGTGTGGAGTGACCGACGTGCTGACGTTCTTGCCCAGCCACTACTGGGACGGTAGCATTTCGCTGATGGCGTCATTTCCGGGATTCATCTGAGGGCGGAGAATTCTGGAGTGCCAACTAAAGGGGATATTGTCTTGATTCTTCTAAAAAGAAGCTCGGTCTTGGGAGCGTATATTAATGTGAAAACAACAAAATTAGAAGTCCTTGCGTTGGTGCCTTCTACTTTTGCAGTCGCGAAATGTCCAATCCAAAGATTATTTTGCTTTTTCATGAAAACAAAAAGCAAAGTCTGCATTTACTAGCTATAGACAGCTTTCAGAAGATAAATTGTGTAAATGAGATGGGAAAACACGTAGATTAATCATCTAAACGTTTTAAAAAGTTTGTATTATAGGGGCGCCTGGGTGACTTAGTGGTTAAGCGTGTGCCTTGGGTTTAGGTCATGATCCTGGAGTCCCAGGATCCAGCCAGGAATTTGGCTCCTTGCTCAGGGGAAGCCTGCTTCTCCCACTCTCGCTCCCCCTGCTTGTGTTCCCTCTCTAGCTGTGTTTCTCTATGTTAAATAAATACATAAAATAAAATTTAAAAAAGTTTGTATTATGAAAAATGTCAACCACATACAAAAGTAAACCAGTATAATGAAACTCCACATACCACCACCCATCTTCAAAGATTACCAACTAATGTCCTATCTTGTTTCATCTATACCAAAACTGGCAAACTGTAAACAGCCAGAGTAAATATTTTAGATTTTGCAGAGACTGTCTTGCTTGGTACATATTTAAAAATTAATATAAGAAAAATATTTAGTGACATTTGAAAATTAGGTGATAGTAAAGTTTTAGTGTTGTAAAGTTTGTTGGAACACAGCCATTCCTATTCCTTTACTCTTTTTATACACCACCACCACTACCATTCTGATGTGAGTTACCACTAAATCTTTTTTAGGTTATTATAATAGCTTCTGCCTATGCATTCTCCTGACCCATGGATTTCCCAACACAGTAAGCAAAGTGATCTTTTAACACAGAAATAAGATGTCACTCCTTTGCTAAAAAGTCTCCAGTGGTTTCCCATCCCACTTAAAACAGGGAACAAGGACCTGTGTTTCCTCCCACACTTAGCTCTTTAACTTCTCCCAACTATTCTGGCCTTCTCTTATCACTCCAGACCAATGTCTTCCTTCTTGCTACTAAAATTCACACAGCTACTCCATTTTCAATGATTTTACATAAGCTGTCCTTCTGCCTGGAATGCTCCTTCCCTAAATGTCCACACACAATCCTTCAAGTCTCTGCAGAAGGTTCACCTTTTCCATTTGGATAGTCTGAGTATTTGTGTCCTTCCAAAATTCATATTTGACATACTAACACCCAAAGTGATTGGTATTAGGAGGTAGGACCTTGAAAGATCTTGAGGGAGGAATCCTTATGAATGGGATTAATATCTTAATGAATTCTGTTTCAGAGAGCTCCCTAGCCCTTCTCACTATGTGAGAATACAAGATGTCTGGGACCTGGAAGATGGCATTCACATAATCACCCTATCTTGGACTTCCATATTATAGAACTTAAAAAAAAAAAAAGTTTGTAATCTATCCCATCTGTGGTTTTTGTTATAGCAGCCTAAACATTCTCAAACATCAGTAAAACATTCCTATCCTTTTTTTTTTTTTAAGAAAATAGCATCCCTTTTTCTCCCTTACTCTATTTTTCACGGTAGCACTTAACAGCTGACATATAATTTCTTTGTTTATTATGAATTCCCCCTACTAAAATATAAGCACTATTAAAACAGGTACTTTATTCACTGGTATATATTTTTAGGGCCTTGAATAGTGTCTTTTCTTTTTTTAAGATTTTATTTATTTGACAGAGAGAAACACAGCCAGAGAGGGGACACAAGCAGGGGGAGTGAGAGAGGGAGAAGCAGGCTTCCGGCCGAGCAGGGAGCCCGATCTGGGACTCGATCCAGGGTCTCTGGGATCATGACCTGAGCCAAAGGCAGTCGCTTAACCAATTGAGCCACCCAGGCGCCCCGAATAGTGTCTTATACACAATAGGTGCCCAATAAATATTTGCAGACTATAAAATGAAATTACCTATTTCACTATATGTCTGTATATTATTCCAAGTTGCTTCTTGAATCTGTCAGATTCTGCTGAATTTAGATAACATCTAGGTGTCAGCAAGATGGAAACAAGTCTTCCACTGCTGAGATTTCTGACAACTCCCTGGAGTGGAGCTAAGCTTTAGTTTTATGAGTGGATCCTTAACCACTTAGGTGTCTCCACTAATGGAGCTATAACCACTTTATATTCAGACACACCTCAAGGCAAACCCATTGGCCATCTGGAGGACACATTTTCTTACTAAGACTGTTAGTTCCCTTCTGAAATAACATAGCCTTGTTATCTTAAAATCATATTTCTGGACTAATTTTCATGACAAAGGTTTAGTTAAACTTCAAAAGAAAGCCAGAGGGGTGCCTGGGTGGCTCAGTTGGTTGAGCATCTGCCTTTGGCTCATGTCATGATCCCAGAGTTCCTGAATTGAGCCCCAAATCGGGGTCCCTGCTCAGTGGGGAGTCTGCTTCTTCCTCTCCCTCTGCCCCTCCCCCTACTCATGCTCTCTCTCTCATTCACTCTCTCTCTCTCTCAAATAAATAAATTTAAAAAAAATTCTTTTTTAAGCCAGCAAAAATGGCTTTATCTGGGAACAAGAGAATTGAAATTCAGGGCATGCACTCTAAGGCAAAACCATAGGCAAATCCAACAAACAAAGGAAAGGAACATTATTTTATGGAGAAGGAGGAAGTTAGGAAGGATGGTTCTGAATGAAAGTCTATTGGACAAAAGCATGAGTTCTGCATGATGACAGTCTCACTGGAAGAGTTGCAGGGGTAGTAGATTTCTTGTAGAAGATGCAATGTACCTCTTTCTCTACTGGGGACTGTAACAAATGATTCTCCCCTGTTAAAGATTCTTCTCCTGAGGACTATAATTGACAATTCTTCTGGTAATTGATGTTGAGTGGTACTGGCCACACTTCTAACCTCCCTTTCTATCCTTCCTACTCTACTGTAGTGAGGACTCTCTTTACTTTCAAAAGGCATATTCATGAACTGAAAAGGCCCTGCCTAAATCTACAGGATGCTTCTGTGTTCAAATAGTTTCTCAACTGATGACAGAGTTACGAGTTTCGGTTCACTTCATCTATATAACCTTAGATTGTTACTAAATTAATTAACAATGTAAATTACATCTACCAAGACTATTGGATAATTTATGTAAATCAGGCAGGGCATTATCACCCCAGAGAAATAATTACAAAAACAAGGAAATTATAGGGGCACCTGGGTGACTCAGTTGGTTAAGCCTCTGCCTTTGGCTTAGGTCATGATCTCAGAGTCCTGGGATGAAGCTCTTGCATAGCAGGGAGCCTGCTTCTCCTTCTCCCTCTACCTGCTGCCCACCACCTCCCTTGTGCGCTCGCTCTCTCTCTCTTTCTCTGTCAAATTAATAAAATCTTAAAAAAAGAAAACTCTTCCTTTAAAAAAAAAAGGTAAATTATAGTCTTGAGATTGCTTTTTTGCCATGATTCAGAGCCAGTAAAATTAATAAGATTAACTTGTAGTGTCAAGGTAGTGATATCTTGTAAAAACCTGCGTTCAATCATTCCCCTTATGGACAACCTGCCCATTGAAGGAGATACTCAACTGTGCTAGATAGAACACAGTTTTACTTGGACAGGATTGGAGACTTATAAACAAGTTTTCTTTCGCAAATTCTGTCTTTCCCATTTCCTCTCAATCCATACCTTTTCAGTTAGCATGGCTACAGCCCTGTTGATTTTGTTGATCTTCTCCTAAAACCAGTTTTTGGTTTTATTGATTCTCGGTATTGTTTTCCTGTTTTCAATTTCACTGATTTCTGCTCTAAATTTTCTTACTTTTTCCCTGCTATCCTTTTTCTAGTTTACGATGAAAGTTTAGATGATTTTAGATTTTTTTCTATTCTAATACATTCAGTGCTATGAACTTCCCTCTAGCACTGACTTTGCTGCACACCTCATAAGTTTTTGTGGGTTTTTTTTAGATGCTATTTATTTGACAGAAAGAGAGCATGAGCAGGGAGAAGGGGAAAAGGGAGAAGCAGGCTCCATGATGGGATCATGCCCTGCACCAAAGGCAGATGGCAAATGCTTAACGGACTGAGCCATCTAGGGGACACACCTCATAAGTTTTAATAAGTTGTATTTACATCTTCATTTAGTTCAAAATATGTTTTAATTTTTCATGGAATTTCTTCTTTCACCATATATTATTTAGAAGTGTGTTGTTTAGGGGCACCTAGGTGGATCAGTCAGTTGAACATCTGCCTTTGGCTCCAGTCGTGATCTCAGCGTTCTGGGACCCAGCCCCAGGTCAGGCTCCCTGCTCAGTGGGGAGTCTGCTTCCTCCTCTGCCCCTTCCCCAACCCCTCCCCCTGCTTTTGTATCTTGCAATTTTACTGAATTCATTTTATCAGTTCTAGCAGTTCTTTTGGTGGAGTCTTTTGGGTTTTTCTATATATAGTATCATGTCATCTGCAATAATGAATGCTTTACTTCTTCCTTAATGATTTGGATGCCTTTTGTTTCCTTCTGTTGTCTGATGACTCTCACTAGGATTTCCAGTACTATGTTCCATAAAACTGATGAGAATAGACATTCTTTTTTTTTTTTTAAGATTTTATTTATTTTTAGAGAGAAACACAGCCAGAGAGGGAACACAAGCAGGGGAGTGAGAGAGGGAGAAGCAGGCTTCCTGCCGAGCAGGGAGCCTGATGTGGGACTCGATCCCAGGTCTCCAGGATCATGACCTGAGCCGAAAGCAGTCACTTAACCAACTGAGCCACCCAGGTGTCCTGAGAATGGACATTCTTGTCTTATTCCTGATCTTACGGGAAAAGCTCCCAGTTTTGCTCCTAATTTCTATTTGAAATTTGTGAAGGTGTGTTTTATGGCTCAAATTGGGGACTGTCTTGATGAATGTTCCATGTAAACTTAGGAAGAATATGTATTCTGTTGTTGTTGTGTGAAGCAGCTGATAGATGTCAACTGTGGCCAATATGATTGATGGTGATGTTGAGTTCAACTATGTCCTTGTATCTGCCTGTTGGATTTGTCCATTTTTTTTATACAGTTGGAGCGATTCATCTATTTTTCCTTGTAGTTCCATCAGTGTTTCCTCACATTTGATGTTTCCTTGTTAAGAACACACTCATTAAGAATTTATTTTTTAGGGGTGCCTGGGTGGCTCAGTTGGTTAAGCGACTGCTTTTGGCTCAGGTCATGATCCTGGAGACCCAGGATGGAGCCCCACATCGGGCTCCATGCTCAGCGGGAAGCCTGATTCTCCCTCTCTCAGTCCCTCTGCTTGTGTTCCCTCTCTGGCTATGTTTCTCTCTGTCAAATAAATAAATAAAATCTTAAAAAAAAAAAAGAATTTATTTTTTAATTAATTAATTAATTTATTTATTTATTTATTTAAAGTAGGCTCCATGCCCAATGGATCACAAACCTGTGATCAAGAGTCATGTGCTGTACCAATGGAGCCACCCAGGCACCCTGAGAATTTGTGTATCTTCTTGGATAATTGGCCCCTTTGTCACTAAATAATCCCCCTCTATATCCCTGATAAATTTTCTTGCTCTGAAGTCTGCTCTGTCTGAGGTTCATTCCTGCTTTCTTTTGATTAGTGTTAGGGTTGTTTATCTTTTTCTGCCCATCTATTTTTCATCTACATGCGTCTTTATATTTAAAGTTGTTTTCTTGTAGACAACCTATAGTTGAGTCTTATTTTTTTTTAAGATTTTATTTATTTATTTGACAGAGAGAAACACAGCTAGAGAGAGAACACAAGCAGAGGGAGTGAGAGAGGGAGAAGCAGGCTTCCTACCCAGCATGGAGCCTAACGTGAGGCTCAATCCCAGGACTCCAGGATCATGACCTGAGCTGAATGAAGGCAGATGCCCAATGACTGAGCCACCCAGGCACCCCAAGAGTCTTATTTTTTGATCCACTTTGACAATCTCTGTCTTTTAAATAGTGTATTTAAATTATCAGTATTTAAAGTGATTATTGATATACTTGTACTAACATGTATATTTGTTACTGTTCTATTTGTCATCTTTATACTTTGTTCTTATTTTTTTTCTTCCACTTTTTCCTCCTTTTATGGTTTTAATTGTACATTTTATACAATATCACTTCCTCTTCTCTCTTTGCTTTTTTTAGTGGTTGCCTAGAATGTGCAATATACTCTACAACTCATCCAAATTCACTTTTAAATAATCATATATTGCTTCACAGATATTGTAAGAGCCTTATAATAACAAAATATTTCCTAATTCCTCCTTCCATCCCTTTATCATTGTTGCCATTCATTTAACCTATACATAAGCATGTATATGTGTATATACATAAACACACATAAATGAATGTATTGTTACTATTATTATTTTAAATAATTGTTAGAGTATTTTTAAAAAAGGTTTTATTTTACCTTCACTTATTCTTTCTTTGATGATCTTCTTTTCTTTATGAGATTGAAGTTGCTAACCTGTATCTTTTTTCTTCTCTCTGACAATTTTTTTTGGGGTGGGAGAGTGAGCTGGGGGGTAGAGGCAGAGAGAGAGAGAGACAGAGAGAGAGAGAGAGAGAGACAGAGAGAGGGAACATTAAGCATGCTCCATGGAAAATGACACAGGAATCAATCTAACGACACTGAGATCATGACCTAAGCCAAAATCAAGAATCGGACACTTAACCAACTGAGAAACCCAGGTGCCCCTCTGAAGAACTTTTAAAATTTCTTACAAGGCAAGAATTTCCCTTAATTTTTTAATTATTTATTTATATATTTATTTTGTCTAAGAAAGTCTTTATTTCTACCCCCTTCATTTTTTTTTAAAGATTTTTTTATTTATTTGACAGAAAGTAACACAGCCAGAGAGGGAACACAAGCAGGGGGAGTGAGAGAGGGAGAAGCAGGCTTCCCGCTGAGCAGGAAGCCCAATGTTGGACTTGATCCCAGTCTCCGGGATCATGACCTGAGCCAAAGGCAGTTGCCCAACCAACTGAGCCACCCAGGCGCCCCACACCCCCTTCATTTTTGAAGGATAATTTCACCAGATACAAAATTCTAGGTAGGTGTTTTTACTCAGTATTTTAAATATTTCACTCCACTCTCTATTTGTTCATATGATTTCTGAAAAGCAGTCAGACATAATTTTTATCTTTGCTCCTCTATAAATAGTATTTTTTCCCCTCTTTGGCTCCTTTCAAGATTTTTCTCTATCTTTGGGATATCTGGGTGGCTCAATTGGTTAAGCATTTGCCTTCAGTTCAGATCATGATCCCAGGGTCCTGGGATCGAGTTTCACATCAGGCTCCTTGTTCTCCCTCTGTCTACTGCTCCCCCTGCTTGTACTCACTCTGACAAATAAATAAATAAAAACTTAAAAAAATATATTTTTCTCTATCTTTGATATCTTTGATATTCTAATATTTGAATATGATATGCCTAGGTGTAGTTTTTTGGGGCATTTATCCTACTTGGGTGTTCTCTCAGATTCCTGGATCTGTGATTTGGTGTCTGTCCTTACTTTGGGGAAATTCTTTATTGCTTCCAATATTTCTTCTGTTCTTTATTTTTCCCTACGGTGTGCCCATTACATACATTACACTTTCTGTAGTTGTCCCACAGGTCTTGGCTATTCTGTTCTTATTTCTTTAGTCTTTTTTCTGTTTGTGTTTCCATTTTGGAAATTTCTGTTAACATATCCTCAAGCCCAAAGAGTGTTTTCTCAACCATGTTGTCTACTGATAAAAGTTATTCTTCATTTCTGTTACAGTACTTTTGATCTGTGGCATTTCTTCTTTAATCTTAGAATGTCCACATCTCTGTGTACATTATTCATCTCCTCTTGATGCTATTTATTTTACTGCAGCCATTAGCATATTAATCATAATTGTCTTAAATTCCCTTATGATAATTCTCAACATCCCTGCCATATGTGAGTCTGATTCTGATTGTTGCTTGGTCTCTTCAAACTGTGTTTTCTGCCTTTTAGTAGGCCTTGTAGGTTTTTGATAACCAGACATGTTGTGCAAGGTAAAAGGAACTGCAATAAATAAGCCTTCGGTATTTATTTATTTATTTATTTATTTATTTATTTATTTATTTGACAGAGAGAGGCACGGTGAGAGAGGGAACACAAGCAGAGGAAGTGGAGAGAAAGAAGCAGACCTCCCGCCAAGCCGGGAGCTTGACACCGGGCTCTATTCCAGGACCCCAGGATCATGACCTGAGTTGAAGGCAGACGCTTAAGGACTGAGCCACTCAAGTGCCCCATGACTCTGAAGATCTTTACATGCTAACCCAGAAACTGGAAGTCCAGTCCATACCTTTGTAGTAGGTGCCATAAAGTTGTTTAAGCTTCAGTGTCAGACATGTAAATACAAATACTCTGATTATGATTACATTGATTAGAATATAGGGGATTCCAAAATTTCTTAGCTACCCTTCTAAAATTCTTTTATTGAGGTACATTAATGTATTCTCCTTCAGAATCACAAAACTAGGGGTGCTTGGATGGCTCAGATGGTACAGCATGTGGCTCTTGATCTTGGGGTTGTGAGGTTTTTTTTTTTAAAGATTTTATTTATTTGAGAAAGGTGGGGGGAGAAGCAGAGGGAAAGGGACAAGCAAACTCTGCACTGAGTGTGGAGCCCAATGCAGGGCTCGATCCCAGGATCACAGCCTGATCACAGCCTGATCCCAAGCCAAGAGTTGGACATTCAACCAACTGACCCACCCAGGTGCTCCTCGGGGTTATGAGTTTGAGCCCACATGTGGCACAAAGTTTACTTAAAATAAAATTAAAAAAAAATTAGAATCACTAAAACCAGAGGACTGGAAGTTACTTTAGAGATCATGTCATTCATATGTCCATTTTAAATATTAAAAAATCAATGCCTGATTCCAAATATAACCAAACCTCTAGACCAGCACTTGTTCAATAACAATTTTTGCAATGATAGAAATGTTCCACATTTGTGTTGTTCAGTGCAGTAGCCATTAGCCATACATTGCTACTGAACAACTGCAATGTGACTTGTGTAACAGAGAAATTTTTTTTGCTTTACTTAATTTTAAGTTAAATAGACACCTGTGGCTAATGCCTACTGTACTGGACAGTGTAGCTCTAGAGCTAATTTACATTGTAGGAAATAGAGGATAGAGGAATAATTTAAATGACTTGTCCTGCAATGCACCGCTTGTGCAGAAACTAGAACTGGAACCCAGAACTCCTTAATCTTAGGCTTTTTTTTTACTATATTATGCTGCTTTTCAGAGTCTATAGGATGATGAGTTTAAAGCAGAGCTTCTCAACCTCAGCACTACTGACATTTTGGACTAGACTAATTTTTTGCCCTATTCATTGCAGACTGTTTAACAGCTTTCCTGACCTCTACCCAGTAAATGCCAATAGTATCTTCCAGCTGCAACAACCAAAAATGTCCCCAGACAAAGCCATATTTCTTGGGGGCAAAACTGGAGACAAAATCATCCCCAGCTGAGAACCTCAGATTCCCAGAACTTCCCAAGCCCAGAAGATGTCCTTTGGGGGTGTCTGGAGGGCTCAGTCAGGTAAGCATCTGACTCTTGATATCCACTCAACTCGGGGTCTCAGGGTTGTGAGAGAGAGCCCCATGGCAGGCTCCAGGCTCAGCGGGGAGCTTGCTTCTCTCCTTCTCCCTCTGCTCTCCCTCCCACTCGCTGTTCTCTCTCTCTCTCTCTCTCTCTCTCTCTCTCTCTCTCTCTCTCTCTCTCATAAATCTTTAAAAAAAATAAAAGATGTCCTTCAGGATCCCCATAAGAGGAAAGGTAGATCCAATTTGACAGTGTAAATTAACTCAACATGGCTGCCTATTGGTGGCACTAGAACGGGTACACATACTTTGCTGAGCATTTACTATGTACAGAATACAATGTGCTTTACATATTTTATCTCTAATTCTCAAACTAACATTGCAAGGCAAATGGAATTCTCTTCATTTTATAGATTAGATAACTATGGTTCAGAAAGTTTAACTGGCAAAAGGTCACAAAGCAGTCTAGCAAAAGGGAAATGCAAAATTCATACCAACTAGATATAACTGAATTTTACAACCATGTTATTTTCTATGTAGGTCTGTATCTCTCTAACAACCTCTTTAGCACACAGGACTGAAGAGGCCGATCTGAAACATAAGATAGAGAAAGGAATATAAATAGAATAAAGAGAATTTTTTTAAAAGATTTTATTTATTTATTTGACAGAGAGAAACACAGCCAGAGGGGGAACACAAGCAGAGGGACTGAGAGAGGGAGAAGCAGGCTTCCCGCAGAGCAGGAAGCCCGATATGGGGCTCAATCCCGGGTCTCCAGGATCATGACCTGAGCTGAAAGCAGTCGCTTAACCAACTGAGCCACTGGTGCCCCAAATAAAGAGAATTCTTAAAGGGGTGGGGACACTCAGTGGAGAGATATGCAGGGAGATACAACCAAGTGATGATTACTAAAATTAAGGAAGGAAGTGGTACCTGAGCTAGAACTTAATGTCAGAATTTTTGTGTCCAAATAAAAAAGAGAGAGAAGTCTGAAAAGAAAATGATTAGGTAGGTAAAGGATTGACTACTAAGGAAATTCTCTAAATTTTGAAGAGATCATAATTTACTTGAACAGTCTATCTAGGGTAGAAGAAGGAAGGAGATGAGGTTGGGAACATAAAAGTTGCAACTAGCTCACACTGGGTCCTGACTGCTGGTTCAGTGATTTAGATTTCATTCTGTGTGAAATGAGAGTTTTAAAGCAAGGCCCTGACAAGATTAAAATTTTATTTGTTGTCCTAAACCTCGTGATATATTTCCCAAAGCAACATGTAATCCTACACTCTTCCTAACACACAGTATACAGTAATTAAAATTCAGTTGAAACATGAAAGAAAACCACTTCACTTTCATGTATAATGAACTTTCTATGGTGGCTGGAAACTTAATTGAAAGTTAAGACTTCCACAGTGTAGAGAAAAAAAATCTTTAATCAAGAAGAAAAAAATTACAGGAAAATTTCACTTATAAATTAACATTTTCTTGGGTGCTTGGGTGGCTCAGTGGGTTAAAGCCTCTGTCTTTGGCTCAAGGTCCTGGGATCGAGGTCCGCATCGGGCTCTCTGCTCAGCAGGGAGCCTGCTTCCTCCTCTCTCTCTGCCTGCCTCTCTGCCTACTTGTGATCTCTCTCTCTGTGAAATAAAATAAAATGTTAAAAAAATTAACATTTTCTCTTTCTTAATTACTGTTTCTGTTTACTTAAATGTGAAAAGAAAATTTTGAGATTGGGAGAGGTTTCTTTTTCTAAGAAAGCAGGTTTTTTGAAATATAATTCATCTAATTCAAATTCAAGTTAATCAATATCTGAGATCTCTTGCTATGTATCAAGTATTATTTCTTTCTTACAGCAATACAGTACTATAAGAATTAAAAAGAAAATAAGGAGCTTCTGTCTGACTCCTGATCCTGGTGTTGTTAAGTTTGACCCCCACTTTGTGCATACAGATTAATTAAAAATAAAATCTTAAAAAAAAGAAAAGGTTATTTGCAAATGACACTACAGACAAAGGGCTGGTATCCAAGATCTATAAAGAACTACTCAAACTCAACACCCAAAAAGAAGATGAACACATCAAAAAATGGGCAAGAGACATGAAGAGGCACTTCTCCGAAGAAGATATACAAACGGCCAACAGACACATGAAAAAATGTTCAGCGTCACTAGCTATCAGGGAAATTCA